>SNQJ01S0176789.1:0-19905 GCA_010110895.2 Picea sitchensis | reverse complement strand
AATCAATGATGGGTTTATTGCTCAAGATTTATGAGCTCATGGTATTGGATAACCCATGGTATTTTATATTATAAAGAGTATTTAATGGCTTGAGATACTCTACTCCATATTTAGAGTTTTGGGTTGTATACTTTGTCTTTTACATTCATATATGTTTCCTTTATGTAGATATAAATTCTAAATTATGTCTAAAAACAATAAGCCAAGTTGCAATAAATATGATGGCAAAGGAATGACTTACATCATTTTACAAAAACACTTGTGCTATTTCTTATTTCTTATTGACATTGCACAATTTATGCATTTTCCACTTAGTTAAGAAATTTCTTCTAGGGGATCATAGCAAAATGAGAGAGTATTTTTTTCAGGCTTATGCAGAATTGTATTTGTTATTTCTTTTTCTTAAGTAGCAGTGGTTGTCCTACCCTCTTTAAACTATATATACCAAAGAAGGGATCACAATAAACAACTCTCTTTTAAGGTTTTTTCTTTCTCTTCTTCTCAAGAAGTAGCCGTAGATAAAATATATTCTTTGAGGAATGGGCAGTCTAAAAACAATAAGCCAAGTTGCAAGAAATATGATGGCAAAGGAATGACTTACATCATTTTACAAAAAAACACTTGTGCTATTTCTTATTTCTTATTGACATTGCACAATTTATGCATTTTCCATTTGGTTAAGAAATTTCTTCTAAATTAAGAAAGCAAAAAAGAGAGAGCATTTTTTCAGCTTAGTATAATTTGTATTTTGTTATTTGTTTTTTAAGCAGGATGGTTGTCCACCCTCTTTAGAAAAAAAAACTATACATACCTTTTCAAAGAAGGGACTAATTTAAACAACCTCTTTAAGGTTTTTCTCTTCTTTCAAGTAGTCGTAGATAAAATATATTCTTTGAGGAATGGGAATTGGGAAATGGTTAATGCATTGTATGTGTTTCTTTTAAATTTTATTTTTAGTTTATTTAAACTAAGATGTTTTCATTAGTTTATTTTTCTATATGTACTTATTCCCTCTATCTCATATTATAATCAATTTGAATGCAACTCACAATTTGAGACCTTTAACCAATTATAATTCTTTTTCAATTATGTTGTTCCATTATGAAAATCATTCATTTGATAATAATAAACATACTAATATAGAAATTAATGAAATCTCATTATAAGAATTAAATATTATATAACAACTATAACTTGTATTTCATAACATAACATGTAATAATATAACTTTTAATATATTGAGTAACCCATTGTATTTGTTCATGATATTGGGTTGTCTATATTAATTTCTTACATTTTATACTCCAATTCAAATACATTATAATAACCATAATAATAATCTATTTTAAGGTCACATACCCTACCCCACCCCTACCCTACCCAACCCTTGTGGATTGAAACTTATTATATAATTAAATATTATATAAAAACTATAATATTACAAATTAAAATTATGTATTATTACTTTATTTATGATTATATTAATAGTTTTAATAATTCCTACCCTCTAGATTTGAACTTATTATATAATTAAATATTATATAATAACTATAATATTACAAATTAAGAATTATGTATTATATTATTACTTATTTATTATTATATAAATATTTTAAGGTTCTAATTGTTTGCCTTAAAATTATATTATTATTAATAAAATAAATAAATGGTAATGTAGGTTATATTTAATAAATAGTGGAATTAATAATAAAGTAGTTAGGATACAATCCATGATGATTTTATTGTTCACCATTTATGGGAGGATGGTATTAGGTAACCCATTGCATTTTTTCATGGTATTGACCCTAACCCATGTTATTTTATTTTGTATTTAGTAAGATGATCTCACCATCACCAAAATCTTAACTAAAGTGAGGTGTATATATGATTGAATATTTCTAAATAAAAACATGACACATTATTATCTTTGAATTTTATTTGTCCAACTCAATCATTGTCCTCAACTCAATGTTTTGAAATTCTATTGGTTATAGAATTTCCTACTCAAGATGCACATTTTTCTTATAAGACACATTTTATCTCCAAATTTTCTCTAATGATACTTGTTTATCCTAATTCAAGTTTAAAGGAGGCAATAATGTTGAGTAGGAATATAAAGTAGCTAGGATACAATCAATTATGCCATCTTCACCACCATGAGTTGATGGTTATTGGGTAGCCCATGGTATTTTATATGATAAAGAGTATTTAATGGATCAAGAAACTCTACTCCATTGTATGATAGTTCATCTCTAAAGGAGAATAGACAATGAGTGCTTAAAAGCAAGGGGACAGATTACTCTTAATTTCTTTCTTAATTTGAAGAACATGACAGAGCTCGATGGAGACTAGATTTATCTTCTCCATATTTATAGTTTTGGGGCTGTATACTTATTCATATGTCTATATATGTTGATCTTGTGGATATAAATTTTGGATGATTATTGTAAGTCTTAGAAATTATGTTCCAAAACAAGTTGCAATAAATATGATGCCAAAGGAAGGACTTACATCGTTTTACAAAAACACTTGTGCTATTTCTTATTGACATTGCACAATTTATGCATTTTAGACTTAGTTAAGAAATTTCTTCTAAAGGAGTATAACAAGAAGAGAGAGATTTTTTTTCTTGGCCTTAGGAAGAAATGTATCTGTTGTTATTTCAACATTTTTACAACAATTTTGAGTATAGCAAGAAGACAGAGGTATTATTTAGGAAATAACAAGAAATGTATTGCTATTATTTCAACTTTTTGCAACAATTTTGAGTATAAATAAGAAGAGTAGCTATTATTATTAACTTCATATAAGATAGTGATCCCCATACAAAACTTTCTTTTTAAGTTTCTTTTCTTTATCCGCTTCAATAAGTAGCCACCCATAAAATATATTCTTTGAGTAATGGGCAATGGGGAAATGGTTAATGCACTATATGTATCTTCTTAAATTTATTTTTTAGTTTATTTAACATTTTTAGTTTATTTAACTATATGTTTTCATATTAGTTTATTTTTCATGTTTTATTCTTTGTATCTCATATTAAATAATTATTGTTTTCTTCTTATGTAGGTTAATTATAATCAATTTGAATGCAACTCACAATTTGAAACCTCTAACCATATTATAATTCATTCTAAAGTATATTTTTCCATTATGGAAAACATTCACCCCAAAATGTTGTTATTGTTTCTTGTTTACTTTTTAAATGAGTTCATCTCAGTGAACCTTTGTGATGAAAGGATGCCATTGTGATGAAAAGATATAAATTATGGATGATTAATATAAGTCTTAGAAAGTATGTCCCAAAACAAGTTGCAACAAATATGATCTCAACGGAAGGACTTACATCATTTTTACAAAAACATTTGTGTTATTTCTTATTGGCATTGTACAATTTGTGCATTTTCCATTTGGTTAAGAAATTTATTCTAAAGGAGTAAAACAAGAAGTGAGAGCTTTTTTTTCTTGGGCTTAGGAAGAAATGTATATATTTTATTTCAATCTTTTCAAAGATTTTGGAGTAGAAGACAAAGGTATTATTTAGGAAATAAAAATGTATCCACTATTATTTTAATTTTTGGGTAAACAAATTGGAGTATAACAAGAAGACGAGGCCATTATTATGATCATAAGATGGGAACATTTTAAGTTCATATGTAGTGTAGATTTGGATTAAAAAGTGTAAGCTAAATTTGGTATAGAGAGCATGAACGAGCTGACTCACTGAACACTCTTGACGATGAGAGCAGGTAAATTGTATAATGTGAAGGTAGATCATGTAGAATTTATTGTAACCAATCATTTGGCTAGAACAATGATAACCAAATTATTTAATTGAAAATAATACATTGAATATAAGTATGGCTTTTTCCCCAAAGTGATTTTACCATTAAATAATAATGGTAAAATCACATTCGGGAAAAAGCCACACTTATATTCAATGTATTATTTCGTTATCATTATTTCAGTTTCTATTATACTACCATTTTTGTATTTCTCCTTGCAGCATTGTACATTTTTTACTATTTCCTGCTGAATTCTTGTATGGTCAAGGTCACAAGTTCAATTAACTTTTAAAAATTCACTTTCCATTGTTATCAATCCAAAATTGCTTATAAAAAAACCTTGTACATAAATTAAATATCAAGAAACTTAGTAGTGAGAAAGATCGCTTATTTCTCATATATCAATATACTAAGGAATTGAAATGACCAGAAATTATATGCAAATAACATCAGATATGCAAAATTTAATATACTCAATCTACAATGTCTAACATCTTAAATTTAAATCATTCTTCATAATAACAATATATAACTAATAACAAGTGATATGTTCGATATCCAATTGACAAAGTTCCCTAGCTAAAGATTGTAATGCATGGGATAGATTTTATACCATCTTACCATCACAATGTATGTTATGACAATTGTTATGTTGACCTCATTCCACACTTTCAAAAGGATTCCATTTATAAACCATTTCATAAAAAATGATAACGAGTAGTAACGAGTAAAAAATGATATCAATATGCAGTAAATAATACAGGTATCATGAAGTATGCTTATGAAAAATTGCAGTGCAAAGGACCAGCAACCCTTGATGAAACTTTCAATCAATACTCATTATACCAATATTGATTCATAGAAAATCAACACTTGTATATCATAGCAAAGTCATATTACTGTCTTAACAAGTTTCAATATGTAATTCAAACTCAGCCTTTAATATAATGCCATGAAGCTTAAATAAAGATGCATAGATTGTATTTCATATACCAAACTTAGCCACTAAAAAGCTACTGCTGTAACAACTTTGTGTGCACAATTTATATGTCTAAATTTGAAATGTATATTGAGTATATTAAGAATGGAATAGCCGCTGTACCAAATACATTTATATCAAGATACACATCACATATAAGAATATAGTTCACTGTTGTAATAACTCTATTCAACAAGTAACCTAGTACGGTTTAGTTGTTCAAGGCAAATATACTGTAATGAATAATTGTTATAACAAAAATAACCAGAAAATTTAAGTTGTCTTAACACAAAATATGATTATAATATGTCATTGAACAGTGTATTTATTTTTTTCAAACATCAAATCAAAATTTCATGCAATACTATGTGTTGTTTAAGCCCTCTGTAACAGTAAATAATAAGCAACTTAACACAACTCCGTGAAGTCGCTGAGGAATCTTGAGGTAGGGTTTATTTAGGGTAAGTCAAACCAACAATCAGATCAACAAACGCTGCCCTTTGTGGAAGTTGCAATCAGGAGTCAGCTCTGTGAGACCGTTTCCGAATCTCGAGGTAGGGTTGATTTGATGTAAGCCAAACCAATCACATCAACAAACCCTGCCCTTTGTGGAAATTACAATCAGCGGTTTAAACACTGTATGTTTTGCAGTTTGACTGTGCTGTGGACATGGATATGGTGGTGCAAAAAAATTCAATGACTTAGGCTAGAGACAAAGACTTAAATTCTATTTTGGGGAGCGGTCTGTGGAAGTAACAATCTGGAAACCAAAGGACTTGCTACGTTCTCCAAACCGGGATAGTTATATTTCAATTTGCACCCTGGAAACCTTATAGAAATTGCACAAAATGCAGATATGTCAGTGAAATGATGACAAATCTATAACATGTGAAGTTTCTCACATGTTATATAGAGAAGAATAATAGCTTGGTATTTGTCTAGATACATAAACACTAAAAATTCACAGCAACAACAGGCTTACTATGATAGAATGGTGAAATGGGCGAATCAAATAAAGATATGCAATGTGGCTTAAAACATAAAAATGATTCTTTAGGCTCATGGTGGCTGAAGCTAACATCATTTTCTTTATGTTTTCACCCCTACTGATATCTTTATTTGATTTCCCAGCTCACAGATTTTACCATTCTGTCATCTTAAGCCTGTTGTTGCTGTGAATTTTTGGTGTTTATGTATCTAGAGAAATGCCAAATACTGTTCTTCTATATATATTATAGGCTTGTTGCTGTGGGTTTGATGTGTTTGTGTATCTAGAAAAATGTCATAAGTTGTTCTTCTCTATTTCATGTGAGAACCTTCACATGTTACAGACTTGTCATCATTTCATTGGCCATCTGCGTATTGGGTTTCACTAGCCTAACCCCATTTTGGGTAATTTCTATAGAAATTCCAAGGATCCAAATTGAAGTATAAGTATCCTTGTTGGCGAGAGTTGCAAATACCTTGGTTTCCGGATTGTTACATCCCACAAGCAGCCATCAAGAAAATCCCTCCAACCCTTTGTCTTTGGCCTAAGTCGTTGCACTTTTTTTTTTCACTATCATATCCCTGTCCACACCACCCTCAAACTGCAGAACATACAGTGTTTAAACTGCTGATTGTAACTTCCACAAAGTACAACTTTTGTTCATCTGATTGTTTCTTTGGCTTACCTCAAATCAACCATACCTCAAGATTCCTAAACTATCTCACGTAATTGTGTGAAGAGGCCGACTTGGTTTACAGAAAGGGCTTAAACAACTCATAATATTGCATGAAGTTCTTGTCTTGATGTTTGAGAAGATAATCACATTGCTTAATGTCATATTGTGATCAGATTTGTGTTAAGAAAAACCTAAATTTTCTAGTTATATTTACTGTAACAATTATTCATTACAACATACTTGCCTAGTTATTTTTGATGCAACAATTATTCATTACAAAATACTTGCTTTGAACAGCTAAACCGTGCTAGGCTACATGTTGAGAGTTATTACAGCAGTGACCTATATTTTTGTTTGCAATTTTATCATATGCACTATTTTTTGAAATATAAAATTAGAATTAGAATTGCATCTGGAACTTGCTACATCATTGATAAGCCTCGGTTATACTGCTTTGATGATATAAATGTGTTTTCTATAGTACATATTTCATTCCTAACATACTCACCTTACATTGCAAATTTGGACATATAAAATGTGCACCTTACATTGCAAATTTGGACATATAAAATGTGCAGAGAAAGTTGTTATTGTTGTTATAACAATAGTTGTTTAGTGGTCAAGTTTGGTATAGGAAATAAAATCTTTGCATCTTGACCTAAACGCTACATAAACATTACATTGAAGGTTGAATTTGAGTTACATACTGAAACTTGTTACATGAATAATATAACTTTAATATGATATACAAGTGTTGATTTTCTATTAACCATCTGCTATAATAATCCGTCACATCCAATTTATCTAACCTTTCAAGCACCTCTTCTTAATTGACCAAGAAGTGCCCTCATTAATGGAAAATGAAAAAATCAAGATTAGATCCAAGATTCAGCAATATCAGACCCAACTCTCCCTTCGAAGCCCAATTGTACCGGGTAAAGAAAGAGAACCTGGTACCGCATTGATTACAAAGAATTAAACAAAATTGATGACATTCTTGACCAACTCAAGGGGAAACATTCTTCAACAATATTGACCTAAAGTATGGCTACCACCACAAGTTCTAATTAACTAATCCACGTATGGAAGAAAACTTTCAAATGTAAATAAGGTCTCTTCAAATGCGGTCGGTCATGCCCTTTGGTTTAACAAATGCACCATCCAATTTCATGAGGTTGATGGATGATGTATTGATCCTTCACCAACTCTCTTTTTGTGGTATATTTGGATGACACCTCATCTTAGGCAGCTTGGGAGGATAATACGCAACATATTTAGTAGGTTTTGAGAACTCTGAGGGAGCACACCCAGCTTAGTAAAATGATCCTTTGGCATGAACAAGGGTCCAATAATTGGGTTACATTGTTGATGAGCATGGGCACATGTTGATCTAGCTAAGATCCCAGTCATCTACCGAGGGGTTCGTAAGGGGATTCTCCCATTGCATGGGCCCCTCAACCAAGTGGACCAAGGGCGGGAAATTTTCGCGTGGGAAGGGGAACAAAAAACATTTCATGGGAGAAGGAACAACAACAAACATTTGATGATCCTCAAGTATCACAGGCTTAGGCAATAATCGCCTTTACCTAACTGGGCAACAACCATTCGATATTGATACCGATGCATCAAAATATGTTGTAGGCGCAGTTCTAACTCAACATGGTCATCCAATAGCACACCATAGTGAGACACTCTCACATATTGTTTGAAAAATACCCCCACCTATGACAAGGAAATGCATTCCATTATATTGCCTATTGTCAATGGAAACATTATGACTCAGGAAAGGAGACACTCATCCACACTTATCACAAGCCACAACAGTTCATGAAGACACAAGGAAAAAATGCAGAATGACCGCCATCAGAAGTGGTCCACCTACATGTGAACAGCCTCCATCTCAACATCAAGTATAAGACAAGGAGAAAATTGTTTCTGGAATGCCCTTCACTGACCTTCCCATGGTCAGACTCACCATCATGCTCCATTTCTATGGGAATGAGGCATCTAAGTAGCCCCAAATTTATCAAAAATATCCGCATTCTCCACCACCTATAAACTTTTGGGTACATGTGTGAATGTCACTAATTTTCACATTCAAAACAAAATATTATGCCATCTGGGCCACCTATATTTTCCCACGAGTGAGCATGCCAAGATGATTTAGGAATCCCACTACAATAGGGTGGAAGGACATTTTGGCATGGGGAAAACTATTTCCATTCTATAGAAACATTATAATTGGCCAAAACTCTTATAGGACATCAACAAGAGCACATCTTGATTTCGCCAGCCATTGCTGCTTAAGCCATCCATCATGAAGAAAGGCTTATACACCCTTCTTCCTACTCCTAAGAGGCCTTGGGAATCTATCTCCATGGATTATAGGTCCGACTTTCATCTCACCAAGAAAGGAAATTTGTGTGTTTGATGGTTTATCGGTTTTCAAGATTGGCCATTTTCATGTACTTACAAGAAGACCATCATAGCGTGGATACTACCAACCCTTTCTTTGAACGAGTGTGTGGGTCATTTCTTGATACCACATACTCATCATATCCACCCAGACCAACTGTGTTCCCCGGTTTTTTTGGTCGAGTCTCTGGTCATTGTTAAACACTAAGGTCACTAAATCCACTTCGCATCCTCAAATTGATGGCCAAACAAAGGTCATGAATCATATGATTGTTCACATCCTGCAAGATGTATAACTCTAAGCATTCATGGACATGTGATGATATTCTTCCCTATGGTTAGCACAACTACAATAGGCTCTTATACCCACCAACCATAGCCTCTTTCATGTGGGTTTGGTATTTCAACCATTGGGTCCAATTGATGGTTCACTACCTCTTGCAACAACACAAACATATTATTCCCATGTCTAATCTGAGGTTGATAGAACCACCAAAGTCATTGATCATATTTAGCACATCCGCCACCTACGATTGTGCAGAAAGCCAATGCTAGGTAAATAAATAACGCCATGATCAACACCTGCACTCCACAATTGCAAGTGGGAGATTGTCTCTGCTTACAGAAACAATGCCTTTAAGAAATGTCCCCATCAAAAGTTTCATCCACTTCTCTATGGGCATTAAACTATCACCAAGGTTGTGAGTGAAATTTTTTTTGAGCCTCAACACTCTTTCCTTGGCTTGCACCCGCTGTTCAATGTGACCTCCTTAGACCATATTTTCCACCTCTTATTGACACTCCAAGATCGCATCAGTTGACACTAACATATTCAACTCTTGATCAGATGTGGAACAAGAATCCACTGATAAGATAGTGGAACAAAGGTCAAGGGTACTCGCCAACAAAAACTTCAAATTTATCATGTTGTCAAAGTAGGGCAACTCCTACACCAAGGAAAGTAACTCACCCATTGGACAAATTCAATAGAAGTTTCCTCACGTGATGGGGGTACTCAATACAATGGAGACCATTCCTTAAGGGCCAGGACTAATCCAAGTGGATACCGTGGCCACCCACCTATTCCAAACATGTTCTTTGTACTTCTTTCAATTGTGGGTCTACACTATGGGGTTGTCGGAAGGCCTACACATCTTCCGTGTGGATATTGGTGGACTCTCACCTAATCTTTTCAAGTTTTCATGTCAGCATAGTCAAACTATAGATGGTTTCATAGCTGGGTATAATGTGTATTTCTCGAATAGAACTTTCCAACAACAGTTTATCACACTAAAATGTGGAGGCTGTATGCAAAAGCCACACTCCCTGGAAGTTTTGCTCAACTTACCCATCAAGTCCCACATAACTTTCACAAGCCATCTCCCTAGGGTTAGGTTTTAGACGTTCTATGGTTTTTGAATTTATGAGTAACATTAAAAGGCCTCTCGAAAGCATCATCATTGTGGATCATTCTAATTGCACAAATGTGCGTAGAAGCCACATCTTTTCTAAGAGATAGCAACAAAAATTTGAGCAAGTTGTTTCAAGACTCTACGCTAGTTTCATCACATTCTTATTTATTCAATAGAAGCTATAGTTCACTGACATCTATCAGTGTTCTTCAATTCTATGTTATTGTATTTGTTTGTTATTCATTTCTTTCCACACCTCATAAATCCGGATCACTTTACCTATACAAGGTTTCTAAGATAATAATTATAATTAATTCTATTATTACATTTAATATAATATGAGTGGGTCCCTTGTGGAACTCAGGAACACCTGGTTATTCGAGATTAGAGAGTTGTGTGGAAGAGCTGAAGGTGTGGACTCAGGTACCTTTTTCCTACTTCTTTCAATATTAAATATTAAATTATACAATTTGAGACTCTTTTAAACAAAATCTTCTAGAGGTATCATATAACATATTATATTAAACTAAGATTTATAAAAAGGCTGTATGAATGAATCCAACCCCTTTTAAATATTAATCGATGTGTAACGTGTATAAGTGGGAACCATTCGGGACTTCAGGGCTCCTCGAGGTTTGAAGTGAAGAGAAAACTAGAGATTGATTGAAAGGCTAGAGGGGATACATGTTAAACAAGATTAATTGACCCCGGTTAACCTTTTAATAATCTTTGAAATCACTCGGGACTCCGAAGCTCCGGGAGTTTGGGACTGAGACTCTAGTTGTTTGGGGTAATAGAATGAACAAGAAAAAAGGGGCTATGGCCTTGACCTACCCTTTCCCCTTCAAATGGTTTCACAAATAACGATATAAAATTATTGGTGATTAATTATATTATAATTTAACTATATTAAATTATAGTTAAATTACATTTGCATTGTAGTGGCCGTAAAACACAAAATTACATACAACTTAACATATATTTCCTTTCTCAGATAATGAATCATTCATTCACATCCTAGAAGGATAAAAATTTTGCTGGAATTCAAATCTATTTACAAAGATGAAAATCTCTTAATACAATAAAATTTAAATTTCATTCTTGTTAATGCTAATTTCTCCTGACTAAAATTTCTAGCCTATTGTCAAGCATGTTTCATGCACACCAACTCACTAAATCAGAGCTTCCTTCTGCCTAGGAGTTCTCCAGCTTTAGCTCAGATCAGAGTGGGACTGCCCCAGTGCCCAAAACCCCAAGCAAACCGATGCCCTTGCTCTCTGCTTACCAAACCATAAAACAAACTCCCCACACTGTAAACTAATCAATTTCCAACATACGCTTTTTCCTTCCAATAATATTCTTCCTCCTCCCAAAATAATCCCCCTTTCCCATAAGACTCCTCCCGTCAGATCTCTCCTTTATCGACCCTTTCCTCCTCATTAACTTCTTATCCCTACATTCATTATCTTATCCTCTTAGTTAATGTCTTATCCTATTATTAATGTTTTGTCCTTATATTTAATGTTTCTTATCCCTCTCTCCAGATAATGCAGAATCATTTTAATTAAACAAATTAAATTTTATTAACCTCTTAAATTTATTACCCATGGGATTGAATGATAAGTAACTAATTAATTAATTAATCAAAATTATGTACCTTGAATATTTAATAAATATTTAATTAATATTCTTATGCCAATCTTCTTTGTTTAATTAAACCATGTTAGGACAATTAATAACCACCACCTTTTACTTAATATCCCTAAGCATATATTCAACTTGGGTTGTTACATACACCCACCCTTCTGTAAACTTGTTAAGGTATCTTATGTTACAAAGGAAAAGAAACATGGTTCAATACATTCATAACAATTAACCTATTACTATTAGTAAGTAAGTCAAGAAAATTGATACATACTAGTTTATACGCATAAGAAATGCAATGCAGCTAGCATAAAAAGTCCCTGCATGTACTAATAATAAAACTATCATCCTTTAGTAATTTCTTATTATGCATGGATCCAATCCAATCAATCGTGTCTAGTCTTTTACAAAAAGACAACAAACCAATCAATTGTTTGAGAAATCCAATTGCCAATTGTCTGTCTAATAATTTTATTTAGACAACGTGTGTTTAGTTACTGCACTATAAATATTCATATACATTTTTCTTTTTAGAAGGGAACATTAAATTTCACCATAAGACAAATCTCCATACTTTCCCCAACTATTTCTACTCATCCTTCCTCCTCAACTTACTTCCATCTCCATTCCTATCCTTTCTTTTCATAGTGACTATCTTGGAGAGTCAACTATATTGACGTAACTCCAAATAGAAACCATAAGCTGAAGTGTCGCTATCTCAACCAAGCTTCCTCAACAAGAAAATACCAGTCATCATCACATCGCCTGGGGAGTTGAGCTATCACCATCCTCCTGCATGACTGCAGTTTTGAGGATGTATGTCGCCCACCCTCCTGGGTCTATAACTAGGGTCCAAACCCTACAAATGGAATATATAGTGGCAACTGTTGTTGGGGGTTTGTCATCATTTATTCAGTTTTGGGCAATATCATCACCTAAAATCCTGCACTAGTCATGCTATCCACTTCTCATCATCATTAATCCTTGCTATTCACAGTCACAACTCCGCAGATAGCCTGTACCAAACCATGGCATTTCTATGCAATATGATCATGCACTGCATTACTATCATCATTTCCACTTGTATCCCCATTCAACAATTAACATCAAAGTTTTCCAGCTTAGAAATTAGATTTCATAATATTCCATTATTCAATTTTGACCCAACTCATAAGATTATCATTTACTGAAATAGATTGCACTACATCCTACATCATTCTAATAGTATTTAAACATTCATAAAAATTTTCATTCTCACAATATACCATATATATCATCATCACTAATATTTAAACATTCGTAAAAATTACAATCACCTAGTAGATCGATTATTATATGCATCATCATCAATAACATTTAAAACATTCATGTCAAGATGCAAGTTTAAGTGTATCACTTAATAGCTCTCATTGTGACTAGAAAAACAAAGTATATAGGCCCTAACTGCATCTCTAAGTCAAAAAGGTGGTGTTACATACACCCAAACTCAAGAAACATACATTCAGCTGCCTTCTCCCAAGTAGCAACTCGACTATAGCTGTCCTACTGACCTTAACTTGGTCCACTGCATCTGCCTCGAGTTTTCGTTGGACTCTATGGTCCAATATGCATAATGGTTCTACCATGAGGGTTCTATGTTCGATAATTCAAGAATTTCTTCCAATTTAGTTTATGTGGATTCCATCAACAAATATAATGATCGCAGTAAAATGTGATACATGAAAACATTGTGAATTTTATGTAAGTGGGGTGGCAGAACGAGACAGAGCAGGGCAAACCAATTTTTTCTTGATTTCGAACGTCTATAAATCGAGGTGACAACTTTGTCCCTTCAACCGTGACATGGTAATCTTATTAGGCTCGAGCAATGTAATGAAACCTAGTTCCCCACTTCATAACTTCACGGGTCCTTTGTGCATCCGGCATAGCATTTCGCCATCAATAAGTGTTCTTTGGTCTCTCGGCCAATTTGAATCAATTGCTCTCCATCTCTTGAATCAATTCTTTCCCAACTGCTACTCGTCTCTAGTCTATCCCAACTCAATGCATGCTCTCAGATGGGCCTCTTCCCATAAAGCTTCAGAGGGGTGGCATTCCGATGGAGCTATGAAAACTGTTATTGTAGGGCAAACTCTACCAAAGGTAGGTACTTCTCCTCCCATCGGTTTGATTATCCATGACATACATTCTCGACATGTCTTCCATGACTCTGATTTGACTTCCCCGGCTTTCCCATTTATTTTAGGATGATGTCGTGGCTTGTTCAACTGAGTCCCCTAATGTCGATCAAGAACTCGGCCCAATTATTGTTTTCTTCTTTATGTAGATTAATTATAATCAATTTGAATGCAACTCACAATTTGAACCCCCTAACCATATTATATTTCTTTATGAAAACATTCACCCCAAAATGTTGTTATTCTTTCTTTTTTACTTCAAAATGAGTTCATCCTCAGTTGAACCTTTGTGATGAAATGATGCCATATGAACCTTTGTGATGAAAGGAGATAAATTATGGATGATTAATATAAGTCTTAGAAACTATGTCTCAAAACAAGTTGCAATAAATATAATAACAAAGGAAGGACTTACATCATATTACAAAAACACTTGTGCTATTTCTTATTGGCATTGCACAATTTATGCATTTTCCACTTAGTTAAGAAATTTCTTCTAAAGGAGTAAAGCAAGAAGTGAGAGATTTTTTTTCTATTTAGGAAGAATGCATATGTTGTTATTTTTAACCTTTTGCAACACTTTGAGCATAAAGTACACATCGTAGGTATTATTTAGGAAATAGAAAAAAAATGTATCGACTATTATTTTAATTTTATGCAACAATTTTGAGTATAACAAGAAGACGAGCTATTATTACTATCATATGCAAAAGACGGGAACATTTTAACTAGTGCAGATTTGGATTAAACAAGAGCCAAATTTGGCATAGAGAGCATGAACAAGTCAAATTTAACACCTTGGACGCACGAGAGCAAGTGTACCAGAATGTGAAGGCATCCTGCACTTATTGTAACCAATCATTTAGTTTTGAAATAATGATAATCAAATTATTTAATTGAAAAATAATACATTGAATATAAGTGTGGCTTTTTCCCCAAAGTGATTTTAGCATTATTATTTAATGGATGCATGTTTATGTATTATTATCAATTGCACAGAATGACGGTTACCATTATTTCAGCTTTCATTATACTTCACAATTTTGTATTTTTGTATGGTGTAGTTGTTTGATAAATTATCCATATAAAATGGTTTTCTTTAACTCTCTTCCTCACAAGATCATACATTTCTTACTATTTCCTGTTGAATTCTTGTATGGTCAAAGTTGCAAGTTCAATTAACTTTCAAAGATTCACTTTCCATTGTTATCAATCCAAAATTGCTTATCAAAAACCTGTACGTAAATTAAATATCAAAAAAGTTAGTAGTCAGAAAGATCCCTTATTTCTCATATATCAATATACTAAGGAATGCAAATAACCAGAAATTATATGAAAATAACATCCAATATAAAAAATTTAATATACTCAATTTACAATGTCTAACATCCTAAATTTAAATCATTCTTCATAATAACAATATATAACTAATAACAAGTGATATGTTCCATATCCAATTGACAAAGTACCCTAGCTAAAGATTGTAATGCATGGGATAGATCTTTTACCATCGTACCATCACAATGTATGTCATGACAATTATTATGTTGACCTCATTCCACACTTGCAAAAGTGTTTCATTTAGAAACCATTTCTCATAAACAATGATAATGAGTAGTAATGAGTGAAAAAAAGGCTATCAATATGCAGTAAATAATACAGGTATCATGAAGTATTCTTATGAAAAATTGCAGTGCAAAGGACCAACAATGCTTGATGAAACTTTCAATAAATACTCATTATAACAATATTGATTCATAGAAAATCAACACTTGTATATCATAGAAAAGTTATATTATTGTCTTAACAAGTTTCAGTATGTAATTCAAACTTAACCTTCAATTTAATGCTTATGTAACGTTTAAGCACATTTACAGATTGTATCATACCAAACTTGCCACCAAAAACGCCATCGGCCAGAATAACAACTTAGAAAAGTAATAATTTATATGTCTAAATTTGAATGTATGTGGTGAGTATGAATGGAATAACTGCATCTCAACATACACATCATATAATAAGAATAGAATATTATTGCATTAACTCTATACAACAAGTAACTCTGAGTACCATGAAGTTGTTCAAGGCAAATATACTGTAATGAATAATTGTTGTAACAGAAATAAACAGAAAATATAGGTTGTCTTAACACAAAATCTGATTATATTATGTCATTGAATGTTGTATTTATTTTTTTCAAACATCAAATGAAAATTTCATGCAATACTATGTGTTGTTTAAGCCTTTTCTGTAACAATAAATAATAAGCAACTTAACACAACGTGAAGTCGTTTAGGAATCTTGAGGTAGGGTTTATTTAGGGTAAGTCAAACCAACAATCAGATCAACAAAAGCTACCCTTTGTGGAAGTTACAATCAGGAGTCATCTCTGTGAGACCGTTTAGGAATCTCGAGGTAGGTTTGCTTTGAGGTAAACCAAACCAATCAAATCAACAAACATTGCCCTTTGTGGAAATAATGCAAAAAATGCAATGACTTAGATTCAAAGATTAAATTCTTTTTTGTGGAGCGGCCTGTGGAGCGGCCTGTGGCAGTAACAATCTGGAAACCAAATCACTTGCAAAGTTCTCCAAACCGGGATAGTTATACTTCAATTTGCACCCTGAAAACCCTACAGAAATTGCACAAAATGCAGATCCATAGTGAAATGATGACAAGTCTATAACATGTGAAGGTTCTCACCGTGCATATTTATATATATAGAAGAACAATATTTACATTTTTCAGATTACATAAACACTAAAAACGCAAAGCAACAACAGCTTAAGACGTAACGGTGAAATGGGCGCACGGAAATCAAATAAAGATATATTAAGATGACGTATCGGTGAATGGAAGGTCAGAAACAAATCAAGATATGCACGTATTAAAACATAAAAATGATTCTTTAGGTTTATGGTGGCTGGAAGTTAACATCATTTTTCTTTATGGTTTTTATCTATCGATATCTTTAATTGATTTTCTCCATACCGGCCGATTTCACCATTCTGTCATCTTAAGATTGTTGGTGTGGGTTTGATGTATTTGTGTATCTAGACAAATGTCATAAGTTGTTTTTCTCTATTGCATGTGAGAACCTTCACATACTTTCATCATTTCATTGGTCGATCCGCACAGCTTCACTAGTCGAATCCATTTTGGGTAATTTCCCAAATTCTAGGGATCCAAATTGGAAGTATAACATCCTCACATGCAGAGTTGAAATACTTTGGCTCGTGGATTGTTACATCCCAATGAAGCCATCAAGAAAATCCCTCCAACCCTTTGTCTCTGACCTAAGTCGTTGCATTTTTTTTTAACTATCATATCCCTGTCCACACCACCCTCAAACTGCACAACATACAGTGTTTAAACTACTGATTGTAACTTCCACAAAGTACAATGTTTGTTCATCTGATTTTTGCTTTGGCTTACCTCAAATCAACTATACCTCAATATTTCCTAAACTATCTCACATAATTGAGTGAAGAGGCCGACTTGGTTTACAGAAAGGGCTTACACAACTCATAGTATTGCATGAAGTTTTTTGATTTGATGTTTGAGAAAATAAACATATCATTAATGTCATTGCACGATTTTGTGTTAAGAACCAAATTTCTGCTATTTTTCTCAAGAATCAATTATTCATTACAAGATACATGCTCATAGTTATTTTTATACGCGAACAATTAGTCATTACAAAGATACCTTGTCTTGAACAAATTAAACCGCTAGGTTACTTGTTGAGAGTTGTCACAGCCTATCTATATTCTTTGTCCTCATCTTGCCCTATTGAGCAAAGGTGAATTTTATCATATGCACTATTTTTGAAATATAAAATTAGAATTAGAATTGCATCTGGAACTTGCTACATCATTGATAAGTCTGGTTATACTGCTTTGATGATATAAATGTGTTTTCTATAGCCCATATTTCATTCCTAACATACTCACCTTACATTGCAAATTTGGACATACAAAATGTGCACAGAAAGTTGTTATTGTTGTTACAACAATAGTTGTTTAGTGGTCAAGTTTGGTATAGGAAATACAATCTATGCATCTTGACCTAAACGCTATATTGTTATAATAATTACCCCAATGAATGTAAGAATGGAGGTTGTGGTTGAGAAGATAGAAAACTGCCAACCTGAAGTACCAAAGAGTGCAGTTTCTAGCAAGCCCAGATTGACCCGAAGTTCCTTCTGACAGAAGGAAAGGTTTGATGTTTAGGAAGCATATGATAAACCTTGCATAGGTTGTGATATATAGAGGATATCCTCGAGAAGTGTGATAATTTCCTGGTGATATCATGGCTTGCTGTTACCTGCAGGCCGAGTGTTAAGAATGAATGCCTCTAAGCCTATGGTTGTGTGGAAAGGAATACACCCAGAGTCAATTGGTTGGTTACAACTCGTAAATAGATAAGTGTTTATTATACCTTGTGTAATTGAATTGAAAGGAATGATTTTGAATTCTTGCACTGAACTATACAAATACATCCCTGATATGTTACGACGGCTATTATCGTGATCTTTCTCGTGATGCTAGATGGTTGTGACTTCTACCTACTTAGTCAGTTCAAGATTTTGAAGAGTTTGACGTTATCTCCTATCAATGGTTTTGTTTTCTATATATAAAAGGAAGACTTATAGTGATAGGTTTTAAATAAATTCGTGGCATACTTCTTTGGCCTGTACGTTAGAAAAACTTTCGGGGATTTCTTTGAGGATAAAATCCACGAGTGGGGACATACTATACTGTGACTGATTCTCTGAACTCGTCCATCCCTTAAGTCCCTTTTGTTGTTATATAATTTGATTTATGTGATTGTAAGGATGCTTCCTTCAATACAGTCGTTGAAGTGTCCACAGGATCATTCCTCGACCTTAAAAATATCTCATCTAACAGTTAATAGTGTAGCCCTCGGTGCTTTTCAAACCTCATACGACCATGACCCTAGAACCTAGAACTAAGATAAAAGGGAGATAAGACTTCTGAGCTTTGGGACATCATAGGTCCAGAGCTATGGGATGTTGGAACCTCATATCGCTCAGAGTTCTTCGAAGGGAACTTGTCGAAACAATGACCAGACGGCTGATCGAAAACTAGCAGTTTCCTACCCACTTCCATGGGACCCACTTTGTCGCTTAAACCATGACCAACCTTTCAAGGTCGCAAAGTAATGAAAGACATTTATCCAAGAGACAATAGGATCTTCCTGACTGTTGGATATCAACTATGGTCATTTGGTGTTGACCAACTCCACGAGAAAAAGGTGTTAAACAGCCAGAAAACTCGAACATCGAACTCGCAGTAAGAAGAATGTCATTGCCACATTTGTGGCCTCAACACAGAACCTCTCTTTGTAGCATAAACAGTGGACGAGATCATGGAAAAGTAGATAGACATCTTCTCCTCACCCACTAGTGTACCAACTCACTACCAAGTCAAGCATCCAATTTATCTAAACTTTGGGGCACCTCTTCTTAATTGACGAGTCTATCATCGCTCATTGATGGAAAATGAAAAAATCAAGCGTTAGATCCAAGATCCGGGGCACATCAGACCCAAATCCTCCCCTTTCAGAAGCCCAACTGTACTGGTGCAAATAAAACATAGGACCGACTCTACATTGATTACAAATAATTAAACAAAATCACAGTCAAGAACCGATAACCAATTCTCAAAATTGATGTCCTTCTTGACCAACTCAAGGGGGAAATGTTCTTCAACAATATTGACCTAAAGTATGGCTACTACCAGGTTCGAATGAACTGATGTATGGAAGAAAACTCTCAAATATAAATAAGGTCTCTTCAAATGGCTG
>SNQJ01S0176788.1:19916-30766 GCA_010110895.2 Picea sitchensis | reverse complement strand
GATGTTGGTACATCTTGATGAGTCATAGTTGATGAGTAGTTGATACATGATTGGTACACACTTGGTACATGGTTGGAGGCACTTGTTAGTAGTATTGTTGACACATGGTTTATGGATGATGTAGCATACTTGTATTATTATGAGTTGTTGGTGATGATTATGAGTTGTTATGTTATGCTTGGTTGATGCACATCTTTGAGAGTTATCTTGGTGATTGATCTTGGTGAGTAGATCTTATTTGGTTGATAAGATTGATGAGACATGTTGTTGTGATAGGTTGTTTGGAAAAGTTGTTGTGATAGGTTATTTGTACAGGTTTGGTGCATGGTTGATGCACTTGTTCATGGTACATGTTGAGGTACAGGGTGGTGCATGGTTGATGCACTTGTTTATGGTACAGGTTTATTACAGGTTGTTTGGTACAGGTTGGTGCATGGTTGATGCACTTGTTTATGGTACAGGTTGATTACAAGTTGAAGTACAGGTTGATGCATGGTTCATTTTATTGGTACAAGTTATTTAGTGAAGGTTGATTGGTATAGGTTTAGAACCATATATCTCACAGTGATAGTGTGATAGTGATTCCATCATTCTACTTATACTTCAGGGCGGTTGGATGAGGCAAGGAAAGGTGGTTGTAGCCACCTTTCAGTTGTAGTTGGAGAACATAGGGGGTTGTAGCCTCCTTCTAGTTGTAGCCAGAGAATTGGGGAGTTGGAGCTTCCCTTAGGTTGTAGCCTAAGAAACTAGGGGGTGGGAGCCTCCTTCTAGTTGCAGCTGGAAAACAAAGGAATTTGGTGCTTCTAATGAATGTAATTCTTCAATACATATAAGAAAAAACATTTTGTGGTTTTCTCCTGCTTTGGGTTTCCACATAAAACACTAGTGTACTGTGTATGTGTATGATTGTTCATTTTTTCATTGCTTATTTACTCTTCAGTTATTGGATGATAATGATACATTGATATAACACTTGGATTATATGGTTAAAAAGGATTGAATTTATCTATTATTGATTCACCCCCCTCTCAATAATCCAATAGAAAATAGAATAGGCAGAGATTTAAAACTAGAAGACACACCAATGAAGGAATCCTTGATTATATCCATTCTAATGTTTGGGGACCATCCCCTACTATTTCGTATGGAGGATCATCATATTTTGTAACTTTTATAGATGATTTCTCTAGGAAGGTTTGGGTCTATATGTTGAAAAGAAAGGCTGATGTGTTTACTGTTTTCAAGCAGTTTAGAGATTTAGTGGAAAAGAGCACTGGTAGGTCCATTAAATGTTTAAGAACTGATAATGGTGGTGAATTTACATCAATGGAATTTGAGAACTATTACAAGGAGTTTGGGATTGATAGGCATAAAACCACTACCTACACTCCTCAACAGAATGGAGTTGTTGAACGCATAAACACGAATCTTTTAGAAAGAGCAAGGAGTATGCTTAGTAACGCCAACTTGCCACAAGAACTGTGGGAAGAAGTAGTAACTACATCTTGTTATCTGGTGAATCGATCACCATCAACAACAATATAGTGCAATATTCCTGAAGAGGTATGGAAAGGTCACCCTTGTAATTATTCTAATATTAAAGTTTTTGGTTGTGAAGCCTATGCTCTATTTTTGAAACATCAACATTATAAATTAGATCCAAAATAAATAAATAAAAAGGCTTATCTTTGTTGGATATGGTGATGATATTAAGGGGTACATGTTGTGGGATACTACTGCCCATAACATCACCATTAAAAAATATGTAATATTTGATGAATCATCTCTCATCAAACCAGATATAGATGTTCAAATGAAACATGAAGAAGTACCTAAGTATCAACAGATTCAATTTGAAACTAGATCAAATACATATGAAAGTGAACATTAACAAGTTTCTTAAGATGTTCATGAAGCGTTTCCTACAGAGGAAGACATGGTTGATGATAACAATCAATAGAATGTGGATGAGCCACAAAATTCCCTAAGGATATCTATGCGGGTCATAAATCCTCCAAGAAGGTATGATGATTTTGTTTCGTCAGTTTCTTTAAGTACTAATGATGATGAACCTTCATGCTATCAGGAAGTTGTGAAGGGTTCTAACAGTGATAAATGGAAAGAATCAATGAAGGATGAAATGAAGGCATTAGATAAGAACACCACATGGGACCTGGTAGAGCTTCCAAGAGACACAAAAAAGGTAGGTTGCAAGTGGGTCTACAAGATAAAGAAGGGTGTTTATGATAAGCTGGAAAGGTACAAAACAAGGTTGGTTGCAAAAGGATATTCTCAGAAAGAAGGTATTGACTTTCATGAGATTTTTTCACCAGTTTTTAAGATTGTTTCAATTCAAAGTGTGTTAGCATTGGTTTCTTTACTTGATTTGGAGTTGGAGCAACTAGATGTTAAGACTTCTTTCTTACATGGAGATTTGGATGAGGATATCTATATGGAACAACCTGAAGGGTTCATTCAGAATCACGGCAAGAAATTTGTTTGCAGGCTCAAGAAATCATTGTATGGTCTGAGGTAGTCGCCCAGACAATGGTACAAGAAATTTGACTCTTTCATGGTGAGCCAGAATTATACAATGAGTGAGTATGATCATTGTGTCTACTTTAAGAAATTGAATAATGGCATATTCATTATCTTAGTATTGTATGTTGACGATATGATTTTAGCAAGAAAAAGCATAACTGAGATCAACAGGTTAAAGGCTCAGATGGCTAGGACGTTCGATATGAAATATCTAGGAGCAACAAGGCAGATTTTGGGCATGGAGATATTCAGAGACATGAGGAATGGTAAGATTTGGTTGTCACAACAGAAGTATGTTGAGAAGATACTTTTGAGGTTTGGTATGAATGATGTGAAACTAGTTTTAGTCCCTTTGGATTCCCATTTTAAKCTTTCTTCAAGTTTATGTCCTAGTACAAAAAAAGAAAAGGAATATATGTCTCTAATACCGTATGCTAATGTAGTTGGAAGTTTAATGTAAGTGATGGTTAGTACAAGGATAGACATTTCACATGCATTTGGGGTTGTCAGAAGGTATATGGAAAATCCAGGTAAAGAGCATTGGGAAACAGTGAAATGGGTGCTTTAGTATCTGAGGGGCACAAGTGATTACTGTATCACCTATAACAATGGTCGTGAGTTAGTCTGTGGATATGTTGATTCTGATTTTATAGGTGATTTGGACAAGAGAAGGTCGACTTCAGGGTATGTCTTTAATCTTGCAGGTGGAGATATTAGTTCGATGTCAAAGCTACAGAACATTGTTGTGTTATCCACTACAGAAGCAAAATACGTAGCTGCTTCACATGCTTGCAAAGAGGCAGTTTGGTTCAAAGGTTTGTTTGGTGAGTTTGGGAGGATGCAAGACAAAGTAAAGTTGCTTTGTGATAGCCATAGTGTTATTCAGTTGGCTAAGAATCCATCCTATCATAGTAAAAAAAAACATATACCTATCAAGTACCATTTTGTAAGATAGATCATCTATGAAGGTGGAGTCTCTCTTGAGAAAGTGCATACAAAAGAGAACTGTGCAGACATGTTCACAAAACCAGTATTGTTAGAGAAGCTACGATGGTACTTGGCTTCTCTTGGCTTGCAGAAAAGGTGATAAAAAAAAGAAGGAGCAAGGTATCAGGCTAATTGTTGTCAAGGTGGAGATTATAAACGATGACAATGAATTTCCAAGTTTAGGATTCTAGATCCTATAAATCAGTGATTGGTTGTAACTAATGAGACAAAATTAGAGAAGCGCTTTCAATAGTCAGTTCTTCTGTAACTATGTATTCTTATATATTCATGTAAGTCCGTAGAGGCAGAAGAGTGTGAGTGAGCTGTTGTAATCTCCATTAGTTGAATAATAAGACAACCGATGCCTCCCTTGGTGGGCGTAGCCCAATTTTTGGGTGAACCACGTAAATCGTTATGTTTTATAATCTATGTGATTGTTGATTGTTTTTTTTCCGCATTTAAAATTGTAACAAATAAGAGAATGCTCATGGGAATGATGGATCTAGGTGAGGCATTTATGTAGGGAGACATTGGAGGAAGGCTTGATGATTTAGTTAAGGAAGTGTGGGAAATGCACACAATATCTCTATCCATAAATGGAGGGTCAAGATTTTGAGAATGCATAAGGGAGTTAGGTTTGACGAGAGATGGATGAAGGTTTCTCTATCCATAAATGGAGGGTCAAGATTTTGAGAATGCAGAAGGGAGTTAGGTTTGATGAGAGATGGATGAAAGCTATGAATTCTCCTCCTCCAAATGATGAACACATAAAGGAAGAAGTTGAAGTTAAATTTTTAATCATGCATGCCAATCCCTCTATCGGAGTATGGAAGGAGGTTAGAACCTTCACCAGACAAGACAGAAACAAGAGACCTACAGGGGAGGTTATTTGACCCAGTACTTCCATAGAGAGGAACATAGAGACAAGTCAAGTGGAAGGTAGACTAGGGAAGGAGGATAGATTACAATCCCTAATCAACATATTGAAAACAAAATCATTGAAATTTGGGAGAAAATAGAAGGTAGATCAAGAAGAAGATATAGGGGGTTTAGGGGGTGGGTGCGGATGGATGAAGTGATAGCACTACCACCTTCATGGGGCAAACAAAAGTGATCAGGAGTGTCAATCTCTCCTTCAAAGCTCAAGGTTGAAGCTTAAGTCTAGTGGAAGCGGGCGTGATCGCCAAGGTAACGATTCAGTAGCAGGCTCAGTTAGAAGGAGGTAAATACGGTTGGTATTCCTCCTCATCTTTGGATACTCTTATTTCTCCATGGTTTATGTAATATGAAGAACCCACATGAAAATAATATGCTATTGGTGTGAAGGATTATTATGCTATGACAATTATATAAATAGTGTCCTAAGTGAATTTTTTTTGGAGGTTTATCCTTTAACATATTATATGATATTCTATGTTATTAATAAACATCACAATTTGATTTTGGAAGAAATTCTCCCTATTTGGGTGTGAGATTGGAGAGGTCTTCCTCTCCTTTCTATTGTTTTTGTAGTTTGCTCATTAGTTTACTTAACCATATGTCACTAATACTTTGGATGTGTAGGAACAAGTTGGTGAATTGCAACTACTAATTAAAGCTAACTAATCGAGTTATGTCATTCGAGTGTCTACTTATCAATGTTTTTCCTAACTTATTTTTGTTGTAAGATGCAATTTTTTTTAATTGAGTGAATATATTCTTAACATTATGTGAAAATTGTGTTAAGTACAATTTTATTAAAATGTTTCTCATATTTATTTTTTCATAGAGCTAAGGAAATCATAAAAATAAAAATTAATCATTCTTTTTAAAATTAAATCAAGTCAAAAGGATTTTTTTTTTTAATTGGGTGAATATTATGGATTTCCAAGTCTAAAGGTTGTAGAGAAAGAACCTATTACTTCCATGTTTTGGACATGATTTGTATGAGATGAGATGTATATAAATTCCATATATCCAATTCCACATGTGTACTTGGACATTATTTGTATGAAATGCATAAATTCCATATGTGTATTTTTAGAATATTTTTAATGAGTTTATTTACAACTTACTTTTATAACTTAATAATAAAAAAATATAATTCATATTTTATTTTTTTGGTGTTTAATAATATAAGGTTTCATTAACAACTTAGTATTCTTCATCCTTAAATTAAATTAAGATTACATTTTATTATTTAACATTTTAAGTAGTTAGATATGGTACAATTTACATGTATCTTGCCTTTTGTGTAGTATTCTTCATCCTTAAATTAAATTAAGATTACATTTTATTATTTAACATTTTAAGTGGTTAGGTATGGTACAATTCACATGTCTCTTGCCTTTTGTGTAAAAATATAAGGGTTCATTTTTTAGGCAATACTCTAACATATCTATTCATATTGTTTTAAAATTATTTAAAAGTTGAGTAATATATTGTTCAATAAAAATGGCTGAAGGCTATTTTAATATAGGTATTTATGAAGGAATATGAAGTAGGAAACTTGAGAGGGTATGAACATGTCTTGAGAAGAGTTTTTTTCTATTCTTTTGCCACTAGGGGAGGGGTGTTTTAAGGTGAAATAAATTGGATAATTTATTGGGACCAACATAATAAGGATATAATAGAAAGTGGTATGAAAAATGTTATGAAAAATATGGATACCTAAAATATTTAATGAAAATAAGGGGGTCGTTTATTACTAAAATTTTATGGGAGTTAAAAAATATATTTTGGGGGGATATAAAATGAATTGGGGAAATTATTTACTATCCCATGAATGATTTTTCTATCCATAGTTTTTTTTTGGGGGGTGAATCTAAACATCTCTTTTGGTTTTATAAATTTTCTAAATCTATATAGAACTTGAACTTTAGGATTTGTAGTTAGATGCTACCATCTTACATTTCTTAAAAATTATCTCCCTTAGGGATACACTCACACGGACCATTCAGTTTCATACATTATGTTAAATGATTAAAGTGGTAACTTGCTAATATTTGAGGAATACGATATAAATGCATCATGATGGTTCCCTATTTTGTGTCCATAAGACCCATGGACCCAAGTACAATTAGAGGAGGTGGATATGGAGATGACACATCTACATCATCTTATTAGAATGATTCATTGGGGCAACATGCACCACGAGTGGGGTCTTAGATGACGAGCATTCAAACATCTAGTGAGAGATTACTATGAAGGATAATGTTATGTGTATGTGTATTTACAGTCGCATCAATGCTTAATGGATGTTGGTGATTAGTTGTGCCTCATGGATGATATCGCATTACAAACAAAGCACCTTCTCGTGGATTTGTTTTAGAACATTATAAAAAAATTATCCCTTCTCCATTTATAGCAGAGGTGGGTGGTGAGAGGTTTTAGCAGACTTTTTTTAGTCGATTCACCTTAATCATATTAGGCATCCCAATGCACTTATATATTGGGAGCAATACTGTGTTCCTGTTATAGGCGCACCAAAGGTTATTATCAATTATAAGCATGCTATAATTGGTGTGTGTTAAAACAACCAACACACATGTGCGTCACTATATAAAATGCATTAAATGAGGTTTATATATTTTTAATACAATATTAATTTTTATTTTAAAAAATTACAAAGACTTATCGGTGTGCTCCCATAGAAAGAGCATTGGTGCACTCTAGCTATAGGTGCACTAATAGTTATTTTTATTATTTTGTGATAAAAAAAAAACTAGGTGCATCTTTAAACTATAAGGACATTAGTGCATAAGTATATAAGATGCACTAAATAATATTTAGCCCCTTTTTTTATTCAATATTAGTTTTGTTTTTAAAAAATACAAATCTCATTGTTGTGCTTATATATATGGAACAATTGTTTGTTTTCAAGATCATGATTTTCCTTATTTTCTAAATAGTATCTCAAGTGATCCATATTTCCAAGTTTTTCACATGTAAAATGAGCACAAACTTATAGAATCTTATTTCTAGGGAGTCCCACTAACAACCTACAAATAACATAGCTTAAGGTGACCAAATCATGTCACAAGGTTTTAGTATCACACATTAGTGTTCTTCCCATGATTTCAAGTTTACAATAACCATTATATGTATTTTCTAGACATATCCATCATCTCACCTATAGCATACACATATAGTTACCATGAGATGCCATCATAAAAATTTCAATAAGAAATTGTAAATATGTCTCATTCAAATATCATATTTCACAACTATGAGATGGTTCTCATAATGTTTGAGCCTCACATGTGATAGCATCTAGTATTCATTATGGACTTACACTCAATGCCATACCCAAGTCAATTATAATTACAATGTAAACTTTCAATCAACCAAACAAATTGTGAGTAATATTGCATACAATCTTTCTTTTCAATATTCATAAGAACAAAAATATGATCTTAGAATTATAAAATACCAATCATTCAATCACTTTCAATGCTCAATATATTCAATGCAATGAAATATAATTCACTGTATATTCATTGTTATCACAAACAAGCATCACACAATGCAATCAAATATTTATGCAATACATATGCAAGCTCAATCACACTCTTCACAATATTCATACCACTCCTTTCATTACTCAATTGTCCCCCAAAAGTAATGGAAGGCCTTTCCATGTCATCCAATTATATGTGTACATTTTTAGTATATGCATGCATCCACCCAATGCATCAAGCATATATGATAACATTCATATTTCATGATCATCAAGCATATATGCTAACATTCATACATTAGTTTTAGTATATGCATACATCAACCAAATCCATCAAGCATATATTCTAACATTCATATGTCATGATCATCAAACATATATGATAACATTCATATACTATGATTGTCATTTGTATGATTACATAATTTACTTATACACATTCACTCAATGATCCTCATGATAATTCATGAATACCATAATGACAACTCATGCATTTTACCAAGTCATGTTGGAGGTCTCGACCAACAATTCGACACATGGTATTATTTCATGTGATATCAAAATTCATAACATGAGTGTAAATATTCATTAACTTTGTTTATTAACTCTTAACCAACACAATCTCTATAGTTATTAACTTTTAATCAACTCAATTATGACATACTAACTCATGAATGCATAAAACAATATTCTACCAATATTTACATACCAAAAACGTCCTTCCTTTACCATAGCCCACCTTGTATCGATTAGATGCATGCATTCAAATGTCACTATAAACATATTAATGAAGATATCAATAATAACCAAAGGAATTCTTATCCACTTTTCTTCCACCACTCATTCAATAATGGCATGACCAATTTAATACTTTATGGTTGTTGGATTACTGAGAGGGGGGTTGAATCAGTAATAGGGAAATTGTGTCCTTTTTCTCCAAAAATACAAGTGTTATATCAATGTAGCATTATCGTCCAATACTTACAAAGTAAATAAACAATGAAAAAATGAACAATCACAAACATACATAGTACACCAATGTTTTTACGTGGAAACCCAAAGAGGGATAAAACCACATAATCTTTTTCTTATATGTCTTGAATAATTACATTCATTGGAAGCACCGACTTCCTTTGTTTTCCATCTGCAATTGGAAAGAGGCTCCAACCCCCTAGTTTCTCAAGCTACAACCTCAGGGAAGCTCCAAATCCCCAATTCTTTGGATACAACTAGAAGGAGGCTACAACCCCCTATGTTCTCTGACTACAACTAGAAGGTGTCTACAACCACCTGTCCTTTCCCCGTCTAACTGTTTTGAAGTGGAAGTAGAAATATGAAACCACTGTCACATTATCCCTATGAGATATACCAATTTATAATTGTATCAATACATACCACTAACCTGCATCCAACCTATACAAATGCCCTGTAATCAATTTGTACTAGAACTGAACATGTATCAACTCACAACACGCATATGTACACGACCTATGTATGCTACAACACGCGTATGTACACGACCTATCTGTTATGTAGCCCACGTATGTACGTGACCAAATTGTTATGCAACCTATGTATGCCTTCTAAAAACTGGGGCTTCCTTTCTCTTGAAAAATTCTGACCCTCTATAACTTCTTTCACATAGATCAATAACTTGTCACTATATCCAGACTGTAACTGTACCCTGTGTAGGCATCCTAATACATAAACTTTACCCAAATCATATATATCTCTCTCTATTCATGTGCCATATAGGTGTGTGTAATCATGAACAGTTATAATAACCCTCACATGATCTAGTCATCAAACCCTTTTTGATATCCATCCTCTCAATACATCAACCACTTCACAATTACAAGCTCTCAACCATATACCACAAAAAACCTTAGCCATATGCCAAGAAATACAATATGTGCCTCAACAATAAGTATCAATGATAAATATACCAGTACTGTATTTCTGTAGATCTAACTTATGCAAAATATCCCATGTAGCCACTAGTCTCTCTAGGGAGAATTCTCAAATCTCCATAACCATTTCTCATGCATACATCAAAATCCAACTATTCATAGAAATAAGACATACCTTTTGAACCAATGGATAGATCTTATGTATCTGAGCACTGTAGACCTTCTTGGAAGCTTGATCTTAGAATATAGAACCTATGCATCTTCATCTCTTCAAGTTATCATGAATTTACCAACATGTATACACCCTAATACACTGCCAGCTCACGTACGTACTCAACCTAATACATTGTCATCCCGTGTACTGTACGCACCCTAATACATTGTCAGCCCATGTATGCCTCAGAAAATAGGGGTTTTTATCATTCATTGTAATTCTGAGAATTTCCCCGTCAACCCTTCGTACTACCTCAAACGTTCACAACTTCAAACATATCAATGAGTACTTGCAATAAGCCTCACACACAAAAAAATATTCAATGTGTTCAAGTGTAATTAAATGAGAGAGCCTTGCCTCTTATTTATAATTTCATGTGACATCCCACTTTCCTTATTTTAGGGAGTTCTCCATTAACTTAATTATTTAAATAATGTCTTTTTCAAACACTTTGACTTTTTGGGGCTTCTAGATGATTCACGAGGGTCCTCCAACTTCACATGATCATAACTCTCTAACCGTGAGGAGTTATGTGACGTTCCACATACCATCGGAAATGGCATGACAAGCATTATCCATCTAGGATAGTTTCACTGACAAATTCACTGGTGTTCATATCATTATTCCACAATTAAGCATGGGTTCTCTAACCATACTTCTAGGATAACTCAATCCACAAAGCGTCTTCCCATGAGGGCTTTCACCATAAGGGGACCACTTTGGATTTCATCCATTTGTAATTCTTATCAACCATGAAAAG
>SNQJ01S0176788.1:0-19906 GCA_010110895.2 Picea sitchensis | reverse complement strand
CTTCCATTCTAGCAACTGGGAAAAATGTATCTTCAAAGTCAATTCCTTCAACTTGTGCATATCCTTTACACACCAATCTAGCTTTGTTCCTTGTAACCTGTCCATATTCATTCAATTTATTCCTATATACCCACTTTGTGCCAATCACATTCTTATCCTTTGGTCTTGGAACCAATTCCCAAGTGTCATTTTTCTCTATTTGATCTAATTCTTCATCCATGGCCTTATTCCAAAATTCATCCTTGTTGGCCTCTTCAAAACAGTTTGATTCAATTGTAGATGAGAGTGGTAGGTGCGTTTTTTCTGGTGAACAGATTCTTCTTCTAGTCTCAACTCCTGCATCTTTGTTTCTAATAATCTGATCTGAACGATGATTCTTTTGTACTCATCTGCTAGGTGTCTTTAGAGGCACTTGATAAACTTGGTCTTCTACTTCTGTCAGATTCTCTTCATATTCCTCTTCTACTTCTTCTTTGTAAAGTTGTTCCATTGATTCATTTTCTTCTTCCTTTAATTCTGGTCTACCTATTTCATCAATTGTTACATTGATTCTTTCCACAATTTTTTTCAATCTCAGGTTGTAACACTTGTATGATTTCCCTGTATTTGAGTAACCAACTAGTACTCTTTTGTCCACACGAGAGTCAAACTTTCCCATTCTTCCATCTTCTCTTTTGATGTGTAATTTTCTTCCAAAAACTCTGAAGTGCTTCGCATTTGTTGGTCTTCCTTTCCATAGCTTGTAGGAAGTTTTGTCAGTGTTTTTTCTGAGCATTACTCAGTTTTGAATGTGAATTGTTGTATGCACTACATGTGTCCAAAATATATCTGTCAATTTGTAATCCATTAGCATTGTTCGAGCCATTTCCTGTACTGTCTTGTTTTTTCTTTCAACAACTCCATTCTGTTGAGGTGTCCTAGAAACAGAGAGTTTCCTTTTTATTCCACGACTGTTGTAGTAGTCCATAAATTCCTTTGAGGTGAACTCTCCTCCATTATCAGATCTCAAGCATTTGATTTTTGAATCCATTTCATTTTCAACCATTTCCTTGTAGATTTTGAATTTCTCAAAATCTTCTAACCTATTCTTGAGAAAACAAACTGCAGTCATTCTTGTATGATAATCAACTAATAACATAAAGTATTTATCACCTTTTAAACCCTTTTTTGTAGTTGGTCCAACTAGATCAGTATGCACAATTTCCAGTGGTTTTGTTGTTGAATATTCCTTTGATTTGAACCTAGTCTTTGTTTTCTTTTCTTATTGACAATGCTTGCATAAAGTGTTGGTTGGTTTTGTGATATGGGGCATTTCTCTATCTGCTTCTCTTTTGCTGAATTTTACAAGTTTAACAAAATGTATGTGACCCATTATTCCATGCCATAGCAAAATTTCATCTTCCTTTCCCAAACAAAACTTTTCATTTCCAATTTCACTTAACACATATATGTTGCTTGAAGTTCTCGCAGCTATAGCAATCAATTTTCCTGGACATTTTTTCTTATCTCGCACTTTTGTGAATTGAAAATAACTTTATGAACTTGGTTAAACATTTGACTCACACTTAGAAGATTATGTTTCATATCTTCTACTAGTAGAACATTTTCTTCCTTGGTATTCTTGTTCCCAATTATGACTGTGACTTTTCCAATGATTTTAGCTGAATCATAATTTCTGAAGGAGACTGATCCATATCTTTCCTTTCTTAATTTAAGAAACCTATCTCTATCACCTGCCATGTGGTTTTAACAACTACTATCAACATACCAACCATGTTTCTTATGCTTATCTTATAGAGAAAGTGTGCATTATTCATTGCTATACTAATTCTTCCTTCTTATCCATGTCCTTTTCTAAGGTTTTTGTCTGTGGCGGTTGTTATTATGTTGTGGTTCTCTAGGAGGGACTGTCATTATGCAATCTTTGGCCATGTGTCCAAAGTTTTTACATTTGTAACATTCCACTTTAGTGCTCAAATATTCAAACCTGTTGTAACTTCTTCTCTGTGTTTCACTAGGCCTTCTTGGATAACCCTTTTGTGTATGACTTTCAATGTTGTTTATGTTCCTATTGTTAGCTCTGCAATTCACAGTTTTGTGTCCAAAATTATTACATGCATAACATAAAAAAAAAATATATAGTTTGATACCTGGGAGTTGAAGATCTTCTTAAGGCCTATCTGTCGGTTGTTCATTCTGAAATCTAAATATTCTTGGTGGAGTGTCCTTGTAATCTTCCTTGTAGATGTTCCTATCCCCTTTGATTGTTTCTACATAGATTTTTGGATGTGTTTCTTGCTATGTTGTTTTGGAGCTTGATCCATTTTGTGTCTAATTGTATCCAAGTCCAGACTTGTCATAATGAGGTTTTTGAATGTCGATAATGTCATCCAAAACTTTTGAGTTGTTCTGTATATTTTTCTTTTGAAGATCCTTTCTTAATGTGACAATATTTGCTTCCAAATTTCCAATGATCCTGTCTTTTTCTTCTAGTTGTTATTTGAGTGTTTCTTCAATTATTTTATCTTCTTCTATTTGAACCTTCAAATTTGTGATCATTTGTTCTAGTTCTTGAGTGTCTTCTTTCTTGTCTAGTTTTGCTTGTAGTTTCTTGTTTTTCTTCTCTTATCTTCTGATAACTTCTATGGAACACATCAATTCTTCTCAGTAGTCAACTTCTGCCTCTTCAATTTCTTCTTCGACTTCTTCATATTCTTCTTCGACTTCTTCATATTCTTCTTCAGAGTCTTATTTATCAAAGTCTTCTACTTCCATGAATATAACTCTTTATGTCTCACTGTCACTGACTTCATCCTCATCTAATGATGAGATGTCTTCTTTGGTGCATAAGATTTTCTTGAAAACTTTCTTTGTGGTTCTTTTTCATTTATATGTTTGTTTGATTTTTTAGTATCCTTCATCATCTCTCTTTTTCTTATGAGGACGTTTGTTAGCAAAATGACCAATACCATCACAATTAAAACAAATTAAAGGAAGCTTACCTCTATACCTATTGTTGGTTTCCTTGTTCAATCTTCTAACAAAGTTGGCCACTTCTTCATCATCTTTCGAGATGTCACTATTTTTGTTGTGTTCTTTTTCCTTTTGCTTTGACCTTTTGAATGCTTTGAAAGATGCTTCTTTTATATCTGGATTTTCTTGATCAATTCTCATTTCATATGTTGTGAATATTCCATGTAGTTCATCCATGCTTATTGAGTTTAGATCTGTTCTTTCTTCTAGTGTTGATATCTTAGGGTCAAATATCATAGGAAGAGATCTTAGTACTTTTTGAACAATTATAGATTCTTTGATTTCTTCTCCCAATCCTGTGATTTCATTTTAAGCTGCAATATTCTCATATTTCTTCATCTTAAGTTGTTCGAACTAACCTTTGTAAGTTTGTAGATTTTCTTCTTGACTTTTGAATCTCCTTCAAAAAAAATTTGAAGTTTGTCCCAAATCTCTTTAGCCCGGATTTACAATATTGCAACTTCGTGATTATTGTTTCACTAAGACCATTCGAAAGTGCATTTTTTTGGCTTTGTAATTATTCTGACCCAGTTTCACTTCTTTGTCATTTTGTTGGTGGAATTGTTAGTGCTTGTGTATCCATCTACAATTGATTGTCAAATTTCAAATCCTTGTGTACTGTTGTATATATGTTTTCAATCCTTATGCTCCAAAGCATGCTTTTGTCCATCAAATTGTGGTATTCCTTTTCTATACAATTTGTTTCTCTCCATGATCTATCTTTTAATTTAAATTGATTTCTAAAGGAACCCTCTGATAGCAATTGTTGGATTACTAAGGAGGGTGAATCAGTAATGAGAGCAATTGTGCCCTTTTTTCTCCCAAAATACAAGTGTTATATCAATGTAGCATTATCATCCAATGATTCTGAGTAAAATAAACAATAAAATGAGCAATCACACACATACCACGATTACACAATGTTTTTCATTGGAAACCAAAGCGAGGAAAACCACATAATTCTTTTTTCTTAGAAGCACCAACTTCCTTTGGTTTCCAGGTTACACTTGGAAAGGAGGCTCCAACCCCTAGTTTCTCAAGATATAACTTGAGGAAGCTCAACTCCCAATTATTTGTCTACAACCAGAAAGAGACTGTATGAGTTCCTCCTTCACAACCACTTGTCCTTACTTTGATCCAAGCAACCCTCAAGTAGGAAGTAGAAAGATGGAACCATTGTCACATTATCCACTGTGAGATATACCATTGTACAAGCATCAATCGGCCTGCTGACGCATCCAACTTTATTACAAATGCCCTATAATCAATCTGTACTTGAACTGAGCATGTATCTACAAAAATAAAACAGATACATGACCTTTAGATCTACAACATGTGTATGTACCTCCCTATATATACAATAGCAGAAATATGTACGCATCTTGTTTGTTATGCAACCTGCGTATACCTTCTGGGAACTAGGGTTTCCTTTCTCTTGAAAACTTCTAACCTCTTGTAACTTCTTTCACATAGATCACGTAACACATCACTATATCTAAGTAAGCGTACCATGTGCATGCATCCTCATACATAACCTTTACCCAAAGAATGTACATCTCCATCTAGTCATGTGCCATATATGTGTGTGTAATCATGAACAATTATAATAACCCTCACATGAACTAGTCCTTGGAAACCCTTTTTTATATTCATCCTCTCAATACATCAACCATTTCACAAATAAAACCTCTCAATGGCAGCACCACAAGAACCCTTATCCATATTCCAAGAAGTACAAGATGTTCCTCAACAAAGTATTAATGATAAATATACCACCACTTTATTTCTGTAGATCTGAATTACGCATAAGATCCATGTAGACATAGTAATTCTCTCCTAGGAAGACTACCAAATATCAATAACCATTTCTCATGCATACAACAAAATCCAACTATTCATGAAATAAGACTAATACCTTTTGAACCAATGGATAGATATGATGTATCACGGTGAATTATCCTAGCAGTTTATCTCAGAATATAGAACCTCTGCATTTTCATCTCTTCAAGTTATCATGAATTTACCAACATGTAAGCACCCTAATACATTTCGATATGATGCATTTACTCACCCTAATACATTTGTCATCCGGTACAATAGCGTACACACCCTAATACAGCATCGGCCAGTATCAAAAATAGGGGGTTTTAGTATTAGTTGTATTCACGAGGAATTTAAGTAGTCAACCCTTCCGTGCGACTCAGACTTTAGCAACTTCATATGTATCAATGAGTACTTGCAATAAGCCTCACATAACAAAATATATTCAATGTCTTCAAGTGTAATTAAATGAGAGCCTTGTCTCTTATTTATACTTTCATGTAGAATCCCACTTTCCTTGTTTTAGGTAGTTCTCCATTAACTTAATTATTTAAATAATTTCCTTTGCAAACACTTGACTTTTGGGGCTTCGGTGAACAACAGTGGTCCTTCAACTTCACATGGCCATAACTCTCTAGCAGTGAGGAGTTATATTGGCGTTCCATACAAAAATGGCATGGCATTATCCGTAATAAGTGTTCAACGACAAATTCACTTGCGTTCATCTCATTATTCCACAATTAAGCATGGGTTCTCTAACCATACTTCTAAGGATAACTCAATCTTCAAAGCATCTTTATGAGGGGATTTCACCATAAGGGGACCACTTTAGGAGTTCATCCGATTTTACTTCTTATCAACCATGACAAGAAAATAATGAGTCATGTTTACATCAAACAAACTTGGGTCCATTACCCAAGTAGACACATTATATAGGGCTTTCTTCAAGGGTTGACATCAATGACAAGCCAACCTTAATCAACAATTGTTTCCATTCCATAAAGTATTTATACTTCATTTTGGCTTGACCAATTTCATATTTTATGGAAAATTCCGCTTCATTTTCCTTCAAAAGTTTTATCCAAGCCCAACATTCCCTTTCCTCATCTAGAGTTTCCTTTAAGCTTTATCCAATTCTAGCATTTTTTTGCAATATCTGAAAATTTCTCAATCAAGCTCCACTCTATATCACAAGGTAATTCCATACAATGGAGTGCCTCATTACCTTGGTAGCATCTCCCAAGTGGATTGACTTTCACCATTCCCTTCATGTTCCTTACACATAAGTTGGTGGTTAATATCCTGCAACTTTCCCAACATACACAAATCTTGTCCAATAAGATGGTTCATACATCTCATGCATTTGAGGTTCATCCCCCCTTTTTATCTGGGTATAATTCCTTGCAAAGCATACTTATACTTTGTCATAGTTCATTAGATGCATTCCTTATGTGCTCAAATATGTTCATATAGTCACAAATAGATTTTACAAATCTATCAAGTTGCCCCATGGGGTGAATCCAAATATATAAGTCACATAAACCTTTCTAATTTCATTCTAGTTGCATCCTATCCCCTTTTCTAGTATAAAAATATAATGAAATCATGCCAAACCATAGTACTTGTCTACCTTTTTTATCAGGTATATCCCGATAAAATTATTCAAAAGACCTATTTGTGGCTACAACAAATCCCTTCAATTTCTTCAATTGAGGGAGAAATTGATGGCCCCTATCTAAAATTATATATAAAAAATATGGTTACAAAGTGGATGATAAATTTTGGTAGCTATGTCAGATGCACAGAGGAAAGATTTAATTATATTTCCTAGCAAGCCTCCTCATTTTATAATTTTCAATCCTATCATGTTTAATCATCAATCTTCTTCTTTCAAATATTGACTCATATGAAATCCTTATAGTTCCTACGATAACTATGACCATGAGTAAAATAATTTTTGGATTGTATCAGTTGGATAATGAATCAAACTCTTTCCTTCGAAGGAATATCTCGTTATAACCCTTTGGAAAATTTGAAGTCTAATGTTCGACAAGACTGTCGGAGTCTCAACCCATTGAAATCACAAACCCAGTTTGCAAGGCCTCCTCTTCCAATGAATTCAAACCAAATGACCTATTGGATACGTTGCTTTTTACTCTTGTCTATTAGACTCCCCCATAAACATGTGCCTTCCCGATGAGAGGATTTCAACGGTCTTCTCCCGATGATATTATCATGAACATTAATTAACCTTAACCCCGATTTATTTCTTCGTGAAGACTTTATATCAAAATGTGTGTTCTAATCTAATCTAATAAAAATACAATTTTTTAATTAATTTATGCGTTATTATCATTATCATCCTTGATTAGCATGGTACCCGAGGTCAGAAATGATAATCATTTGGAAACGTTTCCTCAGGGTTTTTGTATTTGAGATAGTGTATGATATCTTCTAATAGCTCCCTTTCGAAGACTCTTTCTGACAAGTTTTACTTTAAGAAATTAATAAAAGGATAATAAATCTTGAATTGCTTTCCTCACCAACTTAACTTTTAAAGCGTTTTTATTAACAAATATTTATAAAAACTTATTAATCACGAATACACATTCTTAGGCTTCTCCGCTTTATTAAACATGTTTCTAGCATGATTCCAATATAGAATCCGCGAATATTCGAGGGAATATTTTTAGAAAATATTAATCTTGGCATCTTCCAGAACCCTTCGATTGCATGTATGATAGATGGTTCTTGATAACACTATCGAAGGACTTGTTCATAAATCACTCTTCCAATACCAACCTTCTAATAACTCATCTTTGATAGCACTATCGGGAAGGCCCCTTCTGAAACAAGAATTCCAACAACATTATTACAAAAACTCTAACCCAATGACACAAGCGTGATAAGATTCCTTCCAAAAACATTAATGGAGATGTACTTTTCCTATCCACTATAGGTTGTAGTACACTCATATTAATTGCAAAAGGATTGGGTAAATTTTAAAATACTTAAAACATAAATTGAAACCCTTATCATGCCTTATACGATATTTTAAAGAACAAAAGGATCTTTGTGAACTAAATTGTTGAGCTAGCTCAGATTTACTCTGCAAAACAATGAAGCCACAAGGTATGTATATAATATGTTCAAGAGTTATTTTATTCTACTCTTAATACTCCAATAGATTTATTGTGAGCTTATGTGTTGTAGAAAATCAAAGTAACAAGATGTCACAACCACATGAAAGAAGAGAAAAATCTCCCCCAACAAATGTACCAACACCTTCCATAAACACATATGACATATTGTTGTCTGACACAAATTAATTCAATGGAATGGACCATTTTCTAAGGTGGGATTAAATATATAGAATCTTTAACATGAAATATTTTCCTGTAGAGGACGAAGACATAGCAGTATATTGAAACATTAATAAAAGTGAGATATATGAAATAGATTCTCACTTGATGTTGTTTCCATACGATGATGTCGCAATATGGCTTTTGACTTGTCTGGATGTCGACACAACTACTATGGTGAATGAACTTAGATTTTTTATATAGCTTCTCTAAGTCTGGGTGACATCCACATAAAGTACCATCTACCATAATCCAATGTATCCTTGAACAAGCCATTCCTACAAAAATTTGGGGAATATCACCTAGAATTTGATGAACTCGTGGAGGATTGGTGGGTTGAAGAGACAAAATTTTCCAAGAAACATGACTAGTTAGTCCTAGTGTAGTATTTGAAGAGACCTTATTGATTATTGATAGCCATGATATGCAAATTGTATAGATAAGATACTAGCACACATTATCAGATGGAATGGACACCGATGGATTATTATGTGGCCAAGACAAGATATGTCTTCAAATAGGTGCAAAGACTCTCCTTCAACATATTCAAGAATGATCGAGAAGCTCCAAAGTTAAAGAAACCAGGTTTTTACATGTTTTCTTACCTCACTGATGCTATTATTTGTTCCTCAATGCATTTTCATATTTTGGAATGGGAGTGGAATCCATGTTTTTCACCTATACATATATATTGCTTATAATTATGGGATATTGTTGTGAGGGGTACAATTAGGTCTTCTTGAATACACCTAAAATTTGACCAAATTAAAGTTATTTGACTGTCTAAGTCGAGTATTTGAGTCGGTCAAACAACTATTTGGGTTGAAATACGAAGGAATTTAGGAAGTTGTAACTTCCATATAACTAAATACACAAGTATATATGTGGCTATGTAATAGAGGAGAGGTTAGTTGTTGGTATACATAATAAAGTGCATACTGTTGGTTCTCCCACTACTTTGTGTATGTTTTCATATATGTCTATTTGTGTTTATACATAGTGTTTTATCATATATGTTTATACATAGTGTTGTATCATATATATTTCTCTGTGTGATGAACTAATGGAAACACTCTTGTACTTCCCCTAGATTACAACATTGGTTCCATTGTCAGTAGTTCTAAATTCAGGCATGTAAATAAAAAGAGAAAATAGATGTTAATACTAGAAGACATACATGAGTGGTGGGAGAAAAATATTAACAACTACGCAAAACTACAAGAAATCGACTAACACTAGCAGAAGCTTGAGCACAGTTTCTCAAAAAGATGCATGAATGATTCCTAGATGCCATCATGGAGGCACTATTTGAATATCTTAGCCAACTCTCTAATGCACAAACTAACTCCAAATGAAAATTTAATTCTAAAAATAACCAACGGAGGTCAGACAAATCTAAATGAGTGGCCTAAAAGAATCTTCTAAGACTATATTGAAGAACAATCCATTGAGGATAGATCATCAGTTGAAACTACTAAAAGTGTTTCCTTTGGCCTACCGACAATTTCCTTTGCCATTTTTCCCTATTTTTACAATTATTTTCTATATAAATGAATCATATACATTGTTGATTATAGACCTCTCTTAAGTACACCTCTGATAAATTATAACTAGGAGAAAAAGCAAGATGAGTGGGAAGAATTCACAGAAGATAATTGTAAGGACACACACGAATCCTGGGATTACTTCTTGAATAAATGAGAATAGAAATCATGGCTAACATCCTCAACCTTGGTAAATTCCTTCTAGCTCATTCGGTTAAGGTGTGGGTTTCATTTTCTAAGCTTCGATTTCAATACCCTTCGGTGGGTTTATTAGGAGGAGACACCCAAAAATCAACCATGTTAAGGGTTACGTGTAATACAAGTGAGTGTGATCCTTGATTTTGACAACTTAGATGCCATTGGTTTGTGGTTTCTTAGCCAATGGTTAAAATGTTTGCCCAATAGGTTACGGGCACATTTCTAACAAAACAAAAACATGTAAACCTTGATTCAGTCAGGCCGACAATGATGGTATGGATGATCCATGAGTTGTTATAAGTCGATTCAAATGCATTGAAGAAAACAATGTCGAAAGAAAGGAAGAAAATAACTAAAATAACAGATGTGATATAATTAAGAGGGAAGATTTCAAGATGAATGAAAATCCATAAACCATCCTCTAACATCCAGAAATTGGAGTGGGATAAAAGGAAAACTAGGCAACAAGAGTCTCAGGTTATTTATATGCTTAAATCCTTGACATTAAATTTATCAATCCAGGAGCATAAAATTTGAGATGAAATAATGGGAAATATAGGACTAGATCCTATCTTAATATATCAAATAAATGTTGGAAAACCAAACTACACCACAAATTTGTATCATTGGTCGAGGGTTACTCAAATGTTGTCGTGGATCAAACCAAAATATTTCCCAAAGGTTCATGTGATCACTTATGAAGCATATCGTTCCTTCAATATTCAGTGGATATTCAACTTCTATGGTCAAATCAAATGTAAAAGAAAGCTTGCAAATGAGACTAAGAATTGGAAATACAAAGCTTGAAAGCTACAAGAAATATAGAGGCATCTGCCAACCATTCAACTTGAATGTAAATTACACTTAGTCAACTTCAAGTACAATATTTCACTAGATAAGTCCAAATGTTCTTGTTCTTCCAAATGAATGTAATTAGAACAATGGTATTTGGTTCTGAGCAATTGCATCTATATCTAAATCAAAATATTGATTAAAAAAGGCACTTAGCAAATCTAGAAAAGGAAATTATACCTACTAGCTAGCTGAGAAATAAATAAACGCAATGCATTCCAAGGAATGAGACCCACATAAAACCCTAATTACACACTATGAAATAATACAAAGCTGAGTGGTGAAATCCTCAAGCACAGAATGATTATCAGTGGTTGGTTATTATGGAATGAAATCCAAAGATTGCAAGTACCCAAGCATAGATTCTACTCCCTCTTACAATAATCATGTCCTCGACCTATGTTCTATGGTTGTATATATACAAAGAAGAGCAATGGAGTGGATCAAAACTAATTCCCTCAATTCAAAACTGATTGTCAAAATATAAATAGTTTACAAGATGTGATTACAAATCATTTTGTATAACATGAAAGAGTTGAGAATAGTTTGATCCGATCTCCTTGCTAGTTGGGCACATCCATTTGTCTAAAACATTGGAGAACATGGTTGCAATAGTAAATTTGGGCAAACTCAGTTTAGAGAAAATACCATATCTCCCAAACCATGTATTTTATGAGAAAATTGATTGTATTATAATCAAATGGGGCATGTTTTGCACAAAATCCATGTTTTAGATTTTCTAGATTTGTCTTCATCAACTTAGAAATCGTGTGGGAAGATTATTGGCTCTAATCTAGCACATATTTGACTGAAGAATTTATACCATAGGTTGGAGGCTGCCATGTTGGGCCTGGGTGCGATTTGATGTATGCCACACCACCTTGAGACCCCTGTCTTCAAAACCCATGTGACCGAATTTCAGCTGGAGGGGCGTCAATATGCTAAAAAATTATTCGAGTACCAGAAGTGTAATGTCGGTACCAAAAGTGAACTAAGAATGTAAATCATTAAAATATTAGTCTAAACGCTTTTCTAACTTTCTGAAAATAGAGGAAATTATAAAGATTAACAACATCAAGCTTGTTAGGCACATTAACCTCATAAGTATGGGTAAATATGGTTATAGGAATAGTAAAAAGGTATAGGGGTATGGTAGAATGGTCAAAACAAGGCCAACTGATAATGAAAAACATATTATATATCATTTTTGGGATTAAGTGAGTAGAGATGTCATTGTCGCCATTTATATCCATGATTATTCAAACTCATGGGAAATTGGTGAATTGTGACTAATACTTATGGATATGGGTCATAGATTAATGACTTACTCTACCAAGTTAATAAATGATATATAATGTATTTCCCTCTGCAACCCCTCTATGATTAAATATAAAAGATTTAAAAGGAGATCTAAGCCCGGATATTCATTGGAAGGCACAATACTTTCTAAGGGTTTTCAAATGGGGTAGCAAGCTAAGTGGGATTTATTGTGGGAAAGCTCACAGTTAAAGCTGACTTAAGCCAGTCTTAAGGATGGTGACCCACTGCAGGAGATCACGGTGTTGTGGGTGGGAAATCCCTCCTACAGACTAGCACTAAGGGTTTATCATGCATGTAGGAAATGACCTAAATATTCTTACTTTTACCATCATCCCATGCCTAAACCCCATTACTCATATATAAATACAAGGCTCAAGAGATTAGTTGACGTACCTTATTTTTGTGTTTGATGTGGAGTCAGCATTGTTTGGTCATTCTTTGACTACAACTCTCTTCCCTCCGTGCTGACACGCATTCACAAAATATAAACAAATAACTCCACATGCATTTGATCTATATGAACTAACGGGTTAGAGATTTAATCAATGGAGCAATCAATATCAAATAATGACAATCTCATATGGTGGAATGAGAAGTTCTTTATTAACTTCCTGGCTGATACCTTACATTGATAAAGTCGGCTATTGCTCCTCGATCCTACGGTCACAGGCTCTTCCTTCCATCTTCAACTTTTTTTTCTCTATACTTTTTTTTTGCACAAGGATGGCTAAAAGGTTGGGACCACCAAAGGGAATGCTCAATCGGGTATAGTTTTCTTACTATGATTTTTCCTCCTTTCAAATGGGACCCCCTACCCTTCTTTATAGGTTAGAAGAAGCTAGATATTTGGAATGACATAAATGCATGTTTGAAAGGTTTAGTTAACTTACCCAAGTTGTGTGTTCCATCTGCAACTTTCCTTTTTCAGTGCTTTTGTAGGTACGCAGTCTTGGGTGCATTAGTGTGTACATGTGATCTTGACATAATGGGCGAGATGCATCGGCTTTATAAAGGGGTTTTAAGAAAGAGTTGTTGGTGATGTTTTTGGCAAAGAAGAGGTCGAGATGGCTGAGGCCGAGGGTAACAAGTGGTGCAAATTAGAGGGTTATAATGTTAAGAGACAAACATCAATATAGCATGAAAAACTTAGGAAAGGTACTCAACGCCTAGAAAAGAGATGAATTCCAGGATAATAAGCCTCTTCGAGGGGCAACCTCCTTTTACCCACCAAATGTTCAATTACAAGATGATTCAAAATGAAAATGTCTGCTTAGTATATAGGAGACTAGGAGGTTTTAATGGCCTAAAAGCCAGACATGATGAAACATTACTAATCTAAATCTGACTAATGGCCTAGTAGACATAAATAAAATAACATTACTATTATAATGTGCTCCAATTAAGTGGTAATGAGCCAATATTAGGGCTTAACATGCCTCCTGAGACAAAGTGTTGTCTTAGCAGCAGGTAACTCTGGATGCTTCAGTATAAAGACTCATCTTCCCAAATGGAATCATTTGGTAGTTTCCTCAATTTAATGAGATACTCACAGAAATGGATCTATTCCTCGGTTAGTGAATTCTTTATTATTGGTGATGGCTTCGGGCTCCAATATCATTTTTCCTTCCTGCGTCAGGATTACGGAAATATAGTTTGAGCTGGGATCTTGTCCCCTATAGCTTTCTTTAAAAGCATGAAACATGGAAAAGCTGGGTGTACTCGTGAAGAAGCAAGAAACTCCAATTTGTATGCCTTGCATTTAATCTTTTTGCAACATATAAGGGCCATGTACTGGTGATAATTTATTATCCTTCTTGGCTTGATTAGGGACATCTGTTTGTATGGTTGTAGTCTTAAAAATACCCAATCCTACTAGAAACTTCTTTCCCTCTGATGTTGATCTGCTTGTTGTTGTTTCATGCGATTTTGTGCCATGAGTGGGAGTTGTCCTTCAAAGATTTGGAGAACTTGTTGTTGATTCTCGATGTGATCTTCCACTACTTGAACTTTAGATTTTCTTTTAGAGAAGAAGTGATGGAAGGAGGTGGAGAGTATCCATAAGAGTATGGTGGTGTCATTTTTGTTTAAGTGTGAAAGGAAGTGTTATACCACCATTACGCAAGGGTAACCATTGAACCATTGTGCTTGTTTATAGAGAGACAAAGCAACTTGAGAAAGGTATCATACGAAGATAGCCGCAGGAGATGTTGGATAGGTGAATATGAGGCCTCAACATCTTCATCCTTTTTTTTTTTTTTTTTTTTTTTTTTTTTTTTTTCTTCCCCTTTTTATTGTCGATTTCAAAATCATAACCCGGTATCTTGGTTTACCCATTTTTGTTGTTCTTAGAAGATAGTCTTTGTTCCAAAGAAGTATTTAAGACTATCATGATCTGTTTTGACCTTGGGGTGCCTACCTATTAGGTAAGGCCATTTCTTCAATGCATGTAGTATTGCCATCATTTCCTTCTCATAAATGGGTTTGTGTAGTCTCTTCCCTTGAGTGAGGTGGAGCTTTTCAAAAGCGGGGGCCTTCCTTCTTGCATTGGGGCGGCACCAATTCCATTTCCATGTCCATTCCACAATAGCGGTTTTGTGAAGTCACAGGTGGTCAAGGCAGGGCTACATTACCTTCGCCTCTTTAAGTTGTTCAGCTTTAGTTTCCTCTGGAGTCCATGAAATGGAATCCTTCTTAGTTAGTGCAATGGATTAAAGGCTTTGCTATTCTTCCATAGTTCCAAACAAACTGCGGTAGTAATGTAACCTGTCAAACAAAAATCCTCTAAGACTTTTAATGTTTTGGGAATCGTGATCCATCATGGCCTTAATCTTGGTAGGGTCTACCTTGACACCTTCATGAGATACAATATGACCCAAATGCTCTACCTCCTTTACTCCAAGAAACATTTGGATGGTTTGGCATATAGGCTGGCGCTCCTTTAGTAGTTGTAGCACCTTGTCAACATGTTAGAGATGGTCCTCCCAAGACTTACTATAGATTAGTATATCATCAAAAGAAATACTAACACAAATTTTGAAGGAAGGGCTTGAAAATGGAATTCATCAACCCTTGGAGATAATGGAAGGTGTATTTGTAGCCAAGACCAAAGTGTAAAACCAAAAATTCATAATGGACTTCATGAGTTGGAATGTTGTTTTGGGATATCTTCTTCCTTCATTACGATCATTGACACCTGAGCGGAGATCCAATTTTGTGAAATAGATTGCTCCATGTAGTTCATCTAACAATTCATCAATCAAGGAATGGGAAACTTATCTTTAATAGTGATCTTGTTGAGCTCTCTATAATGCGGACACATACACCATGATCTATCTTTCTTGAATACCATTACTGCTAGTGCAGAGTAAGAAATTTGAATAGGTCTAATAATGCTGACCTCTATTCTTCAATATGCGGCTCAATTCCTCTTCTGGGCATAAGAATTTATCGTATGGCTTGATGTTAGGAGGAACACTCCAGGAATTAGGTGAATTTCATGATCATGATTTAGGGTTGGTGGGAACCTTTGGGAATATCTTCAAATAACTTTGGAATGCTTATCAATGATCCTTTGCAGTCTTGAAGAATAGATAACTTAGATGTTTGAACATCTGGTAGGCATATTTTTGCAATAATGCTTGATGCCCCTTCTTCAATAATTTTGTCCTAAATACTTATTTAGAGCTTTATACCTTCTTAGGGCTCACGTGATACCTCAACTCAATTTCTTTTCCTTCCAATAAAAGAAATTTCGTAGAAAAGTTCTTGAAAATTAAAGCCCACTGTTCCTAATGATTGTAAACCTTGGATTCCTGAGTACAACATCACGCACCACCCATGGGTATAGCAATAATTGGACTATTCATTACATATTCCTACATAATAAGATTGATCTTATTGCATTTTCTGGAAGGAAGCAATTAATGGTTCTCCATGCGCAGCCATTACTTGAGGAGCTAAAGTATTTGGATATACAAAACAGTGAGATCTTTGGCTATTCTGATGAATGAAAAATTATGAGAATGCCTTGAGAATTAGTGGGACTATTACCTTTCTTTTGATGTATCCTTGATCTTGAGGGTTTGAGGAGTGCTAATTCAATACAATGCATTACACGATATCATAGGAGTTAACTCTTAGGGACGAAATTTCTTCTACATTTTTCATCTTGAGATGGTTCTTGTTCTTGTTCTTCTTCCTCTTCACAATCTAATGTAGAGGAATAATTTCTTCTCCACCACACTTATGTCCTCTTGTACTTGCTGTCTGAATTAAAGCATAAACCTTTTGCTTTTCTTTCCTCAATTGTTGAGGTGTCAGCCTTGTAGGTTGATGTGTTTTTAGGAGAAGGAGCATTGTTCTCTCATAGATGTTAGGATAGGTCCTTCTAGTAGCCATAGCCATATTTTTACCTTCAACATTTCTTGCCACCTTAAATGCATTCTCAATGATTTGGGTTCCCAAAGCCGAACCTCATGTTGAATGTTGTCCTTTAAAGTTCCTATGAATACATCAATCAAGTGCTCATCACGGAATATCGGTTACCTTTATATTCAATCTTTGAAAGTTCTCAATGTGATCGGTAACTGAAAACCCTTTTGCTTGGAATTTATCAATTAGCTAAAGAAGGTATTGCTCCGCTTGTGTCCTCATAGTGTGCTATCATTTCTTCCGTGAAAATTGTCCAAGTGGCGATTTAGCGGGAACAAAGCCATCGATACCAAACAAATTGATTAGGTTCTAAATATGAGAAGCAATAGGTACCTTTTGTGTATGTGGCACATTATGGAGGTCAGGAATTGCTCCATCTAGTATCCATGTGATTGGGTCCTTGCCATCAAAACTTCCTCATATCAATCTTAGGAGCGTGGTTGGTCTTCAAATAGAAGTTGGAGTTTCTCCATTCTTGATTCACCTTCCTTGTGTCATCATCATGAATTTCATGGGATGCATTTCACTTTGGGTGTTTTCTCTATTACAGAAATTTCTGATACTTCCATGATCTCCCTTTAATCCATCCATATTAGTATCCAAGCTGATATTTCCATTGAATCCATCTTAGTATCCAAAAGTGATCTTTCATTGAATCCATCTTAGTGTCTATTGAATGCATCTTAGTATCCCACTTGGATTCCATTGAATCCATCTTAGTATCCAACTTGGATTCCATTGAATCCATCTTGAAAAACTGTAGTTCATTTATGTCCCTACATTTCTTCACCTTCATCAAAAGAGTCCAAGTAGAGTTTTCACGGAGGCTTGTTGGTGTAGAAGTTCCCTTTTGGGTGGCATGTTGGCCAGAGCATCACTTTTGAACCTTGATTTTGAGGTGGTTACTTGTAGACAATATTATTTCTTGTTGTATATCCAAAGTTTCATCCCTTACGGGTATGAAACTTTATCTTATGTATTTCATTATGTCTTCTCTTCAATTCAAGTCTGATCAAAGGTGGATGTGCCAAGTGGAATTCTGATAACTTCCCACAACTTGCTGATTTTTGGCCTTTCAGGATCTCACTTGTATAGTGTGCCCGCACACAATAATTGATATCAAATTCTGAAACTCACTCAAGTACTACCGACTGTCCACGATCAATGCAACCAGTCCAACTCAATTTGGATACTCAGCAAGAAGTTATGCTTGTTTTACCTAGAACACCTTCTTGAGACTAGTCAATGGGGCTAGTCGGATACCCTATCTTACAGTGTATCTATAATTAAGATATTAGAAGCTGAAATTTTTTTCACAGATAAAATACTAATTTCTGTAAATTTTCTCTGGAGTTCAGGGTCTGAAACGTTACATAAAACGTTTTATAGCAAAATTCTACAATGACTCATTTAGGGATGATTCCAGAACCCTATCTTGTACCCGCTGTATCTCCGAAAGTATAAATCCTTAGGAGATGAATTTTTAACGCAATGTACCTTGATCCGTATTATAAAAACCCTTTAAGCGTTCCTCCTGAAACGTTGTGCAGAAAAAAGTTATAGCGAAAATTCCATGGTGTCTCAGATGGCAATGAAACCCCAAGACCTTGATCGATACCATATGTTTAGAACCAAACATCAATATAGCATAGAAAAACTTGGAAAGGTACTCAGCATGGCAGAAGAGATAATTTCAGATAATAAGCCTCTTAGGGGGCAACCTCCTTTTACCCACTAAGTAACTAAAAATTGCAAATGAGTTCAAAATGAAAATGTCTCCTTGGTACATATATGGGAGACTAGGAGGTTTAATGGCCTAAAGCCTGACATAAATAAAATAACATTACTAATCTAAATGCACAACTAATGGACCTAAGCCAGCATAAATAAAATAACATTACTAATCCTAATATGCTAATTAAGTGGTAATGAGCCAATATTGGGCTTAACATATAACACTGGTTTTCGGGTGCAAGCCCCATAAGTGATCATTGATGCTATGCGATTCATTTAGCTGGTTTCAATCACTTCTTCACCCACAATGAGCATCACCCGATGCAATGAGTTAAGTGGATTATTCAAATCCTTGAAAATTATTGGTTAGTTGCGACTAATACTCTCATGGATATGGGTCATAGATTAATGACTTACTCTACAGTTAATCCCAAAAAATGATATATAATATGTTCCATTGCGAAAGCCCCTCTATGATTAAATATAAGAGTTAAAGAACCTAGCTGGATAGTTCATAAGACACAATACTTGCTAAGGTTTTGCAAATGGGATAGCAAGCTAAGTGGGCTTGGAGATTGTGGGGAAAACTCCACAGTTAAGTGCATTTGAGCTAGAGGAGTCTTGGAATGGGTGACATACTAAGAAGTCTGATTCTTAGAATGAAAGCCCGAAAGTGATGATTGATGCTATCGATTCATTTGTTGGTTTTCAATCCCACTTCTTCACCCACAATGAGCATCACCCGATGCAATGAGTGCTAAGTGGATTATTCAAATCATGAGAATTATTGGTTGCAATGAGTGCTAAGTGGACTAATACTCATGGATATAGGTCATAGATTAATGACTTACTCTCTGTGATTCATCCCAACAATGATATATAATATGTTCCACTGCGGAATCCCCTCTATGATTTAATATGTTCCACTGCGGAAGCCCCTCTATGATTTAATATAAGAGTTAAGGGAGATTTAACTGGATAGTTCATAAGGCACAATACTTGCTAAGGTTTTGCAAATGGGGTAGCAAGCTAAGTGGGCTTGATTGTGGGGAAAATTCCACAGTTAAGCGCGCTTGAGCCAGAGACATCTTGGGATGGGTGACCACCTAGGAAGTATTGGTTACCAGGTGCAAGCCCCGGAAGTGATGATTGATGCTATGCGATTCATTTTGTTGGTTTCAATTCCACTTCTTCACCCTCTGAGCATCACCCGATGCAATGAGTGCGAAGTGGATTATTCAAATCATGAGAATTATTGGTCAGTTGTGACTAATACTAATGGATATGGGTCATAGATTAATGACTTACTCTACGCAGTTAATCCCGAAAATGATATATAATATGTTCCACTACAGAAGCCCCTCTATGAATGAAAAACATGTCAAATTAGAAATCCAAAATCTCCCCCATGCTTGAGGGTTGGCATGTCCTCATGCCAATAAAGTATGCAAAGACCATTTTCTCTCGGAATTTTCTGACTACGAAATCCTCCCAAGCTTTTCCAACTTTACTTATATATCTGACATCTACTGCAAAATCTACTTTAAATTTTATTTGTGTTGATTCAATCTCATCAATATATATTGCCACTGCTATATTTTCTTGTCATAA
>SNQJ01S0176787.1:0-19791 GCA_010110895.2 Picea sitchensis | reverse complement strand
TCGTAATTGAAATAAACAAGTCTTGATTCTTCTTCGATGCCTAAGTTTCCACCTTCCCTTGCATTCATTTTAAGAAAAAAATTAAAGAATAACATAATGTGTAAAATTTATGGAAAAAATTGAACTTGTATGAGTTTTTCATATCCATGTGTATTGGGGGTGAGGAATTTTGATGCATAAAGGTTTATCTAAGGCGATGGAGGAAGAAAACTCATCCCCTAGAAGGTTTGTGTGGGAACTACATTTTCCAACCACAAAAAAACACTAAATATATGGGGGTTGAGGGATGACAAAGATCAAAAGGGCTTTGGAGAAGTTAACCCCTAGTTGAAAGTGATAAGGGGGCAAAAATGTCAAGGCCATGTGATTGCAGAGAACCCTAATATATCCTTTACCTTTATTGTAAAGGGCTTGGTGCTTAATACATAATGGGAACATGAAAGAAGGTGTCACACAGATTTGATGGGAATCTTTTCATCATTAAATGAACCAACGTGTGGGGATTTTTGACTTGGTACTATGATCATTTCACCAATGATGGATTATAATCATGGTAAGATCGAAAGGAAAATTTTGAAGGAAGCACTATCCTAAATCATGTTAGTTGTAGAGGCCAAGGAATCATGATGTGGATGGGTGGAGGGTCACTTCAGTATGATTCAATTCCAAACTCTTAAAAACCTCATATGATTCATAAGTGATCAAAGAAAGAATCCTTAAGAGCAAAGTTTTGGGAAGAGACAGAAAAGCACTGTAAGAGGAGACTAGCTCTAAATATGGAAAAGAGGAAATTCGGGATAGAGATTGTCATCTATCTTAGTACTTTCTAGGTTGAAAAAATGGAGGAATCAACTTGTAGTGCCATTTTAATGGTAGGTCCCAATTTGGAAAATTGGGTCCAAAAAAATCGTCTGAAATCTTCTATATTCTGCACATTGAAACCTCTCCAATAGTGCAAGAATCACCTCAATCATAGTTTGTAAGTGAAAGTTATGTCTCCCGCAAGTTAACCTACCATAGTGATCACCATAGTGTGAGTGGATGCCACGTCAACCCCCATTACTTAAACGTGTAGGGCTAGCCATGCAATGAATGTTATACAACTTGCATGCACTGCTGACATTGATCCAGAACCAACTCAAAGAAATGAAGACATAAAAGATGAAGCCTTCTTCTTCATATCAACACTCTTAGGTACAGTTCCTATTGATAGTGATATTTGGCTAATTGACAGTGGTGCTTCCAAACAATGACTGGATATCGAGATCATCTGACAAACCTTATTGAGAAAGAGTCTAGTCTACATGTTGTACTTGGAGACAATGCAAGATATAATGTGAAAGGAGTTGGAACTTCTACATTCCAACTAGATTCTGACATACCCCTTCAATTGAGTGAGGTATTATATGTACCTGGGATGAAAAGAAACCTTGTCTTTGTTTCTACCTTAGAGGATAAAGGCTACAAGGTTACCTTCTTTGAAGGAAAATTTCTTGCATGGCACAAGAACTCACATATGAATTATGCCCGAGTGATTGGTGTTCGAGAACACAACTTATACAGGTTGAATGTCTGACTAGTCTAGGCCTTGTTACATGATACTATCAGCTTGAGCGAGCTATGGCATAGGAGACTTGCTCATATCTATTATAGATCCCTTCCCGCTCTGGGGAAAATGGTAACAAGCCTTCCCGAGATACATGTTAAGCATGATGGTGTTTGTAGAGGTTGTGCTCTTGGAAAGAATGTCAAGGGGTCTTTCTTGAGAAGTAACAGTAGATCCAAGGGTATCTTAGGCTTGATACATTCAGATGTTTGTGGACCCATGATTGTTGCTTCCTTGAACGGATATTTTTACAATGTGCTCTTCATTGATGATCACTCTCGGAAGACGTGGATTTACTTCTTGAAGACCAAGGATAGAGTCCTTGTGATATTTCAAGAGTTTAAAGATCAGGTTGAGAACCTGACTGGGAGGTGATGAGATCAAATAATGGAGGAGAGTACATCTCCAGGGATTTCAATGACTTTTGTATTGAGGCAGGGATCAATAGGGAGTACACTATTCCTTATAACCCTCAGCAAAATGGGGTTGCAGAGAGGAAGAACAGAACCATCATTGAAGCAACCAAAGTGATGATACATGATCAGAATCTACCTATGATTATGCGGGCAAAAGCATCCATGACAATAATGTATGTTCAGAACAGGAATCCTCATCATATTTTGAAGAACATGACTCCCGAAGAATCTTTCACCGGAGTGAAGCCTGAGGTTGGACACTTCAAGATATTTGGGTATCCAATATACTTTCATGTACCCAAGGAGAAGAGGACCAAGCTAGACCCTTCAGGAAGAAAGGGTACATTTGTGGGGTATAGTGAATCCTCGAAGGAATACCAGGTCTACATCCCTGGTCAAAGACAGATTGAGGTGAGTAGAGATTTCATCTTTGAAGAAGAGATATCCTTTCAAAGATCCAGAGAATCTCAGATGGAGATTGACAGCGATATAGTACCTTCTCCCCCTTCAGCAGTTCAGAGGGAGACAGTCATTGATCCAATCGATCTCATAGCTCTAGTTGATGTCCCTAGAGACATTGCAGTAGGCCATAAAAGGCATGCCTAGGCTCGACAAACTCTGTAGGAGGCAGAGGGACATGCAACTCCTCGAGGCACATTCCAAGAGAGAAAGAGATCACAGAGATTTTCGAGCTATGTTTCATCCATGAGCCACATCATTGATACTAAGCCTTCTTTTCATGGAGAAGCAGTAGGTCAGCAGGTATGGAAAGATGCCATGACAAAAGAGTATCAGGCCATCATGAAGAATGATGTGTGGGACATTGTTTTGAGACCAGAAGGGAAGTCTGTAGTGACTTCCAAGTGGATATATAAGATCAAGCATGCAGTTGATGGAAGTGTCGAGAAGTACAAAGCAGGGTTTGTGGCTAGAGGATTCTCTCAGGTGGAGGGAATTGATTATGAGGAGACATTTTCTCATGTATCCCGATACATTTCCATCCATACGATCATTTCCCTAGCTACATCAATGGGTTGGAGACTACATCAGATGGATGTAAAGACAACCTTTCTCAATGGTGAGATTGCGGATGAAGTTTACATCGAGTAGCCAGATGGATTAGTGATACATGAGCAGAAGTCTCATGTGTACAGGTTGAAGAAATCCATGTATGGACTAAAGCAAGAACCTCATGCTTGGTACGAGAAGATGGATGGATTCCTGATGAGTTTGGGCTTCAGAAAGAGTGTTGTTGATCCAAACCTATATTATCATATTGTTGGTGATGAGTGCCTGATTTTGGTCTTGTATGTTGATGATTTTTTCCTCACCGGTTCATAAAGTCTTATTGTTGAATGCAAGCGTGCATTGACTTCTGAATTTGAGATAAAGGATTTGGGTATGATGCACTACTTCTTGGAACTAGAAGTATGACAGAGGACTGATGAGATTTTCCTGATCCAAGGAAAATATACAGTGGAGATATTGAATAAATTTGGTATGAAAGACTGCAAGTCCATGCCTACACCGATGGTGATGGATCTGAAGAAAATGATCGAGGCTTCTACTGATTCAGGCGAGATTTATCCACATCTATATCGACAGCTGATTGGATCATTGATGTATGTGGTTAACACTAGACCTGATATATGTTATGCAATGAATGTACTCAGTCAGTTTATGAGTCAGCCGAGACAGACTCACTGGATAGCAGTGAATCATGTGTTGAGATATCTATGAGGAACAGTTGGATATGGCCTGAGATATGCCTCCGGTGTAGACATGACATTGAAGGGATATGCTAATGTAGATTGGGCAGGGAGCACAATGGACCGGAAGAGCGCATCCGGTTGTTGTTTTACCTTGGGATCTACCATGGTTTCCTAGTGCAGTAGGAAATAGAGCTCTGTGGCTTAGAGTACCGCATAAACAGAGTACATAGCGTTATGTGTGGCATTCTGTGAAGCAGTGTGGCTTTGAAAGCTCCTTGTAGATTTATTTGGTCATGGGATGGATTCCATTGCTATCCATTGTGATAACCAGAGCTGTGTGAAGCTCTCAAAGAATCCTATGTTTCACGATAAATCGAAACACATTGAGATCAAATACCATTATATCAGAGATATGGTGCAGAGGAAAGTAGTACACATGCAATACCTTTCTACACATGAGCAGGTTGCAAATGTCTTCACCAAACCGCTTGCCAGGACGAAGTTCGAGTACTTCCGCGAGAGACTTGGCCTAGTGGAGAATGCCTCCCTAGATGAGAGGGAGTGTTTTTTATTGTAGCTTCATGAGACATCCTCCAGATCGTTCTCCTCTGGATTGAGTTGAGACATCTGTGAGAGAGAGCCCAAGTGTTGGGTGTGCATCAGACTCTGGATTGCGTTGTGATGATGTGTGGTCTCTTGCTTTGTACTCCTCTGGACTGAGTTGAGTCAGCTTGAGATGGTCTCCTACCTTGTGCTCCTATGGACTTAGTTGAGTCGGCTTGAGATGGTACTCCATATGATACTCGTGTGGAATCAGTTGAGTGATTTGTTGAGTAGGATGTCCTTGTGGCTGAGCACAGAGGGACATGTCCCTAGTGGTTGAGCACTAGTCGACGTGTGAGATCCTTGCTATATTTTCTGAGAGTAAGATTTTCTTGTAACCCTGATTTGTGATGTAAAGGGTACAAGTTGACCCCACCATATGTGAAAGATAATTAATATTTGTGTAATGATTAATTATATTATTGATTTATTGAGGTCGACCCTATTGTGCCAATAGACACACCTTTTGTTGTGTCAGTTCTTGCATAAATAAAGGTGAATCCCCACTGAGGATTACACACTCTCACTTGTCATCTCATAATTTCAGCAAGTGTATGTATGGTTGAAGTGCACACCTCTCTTGGGAGCTAGGTTCTAGGTTTTTGTAAGTACACTTTTGTGTGCTAGGTCTATGGTGTTGGGGGATCTTCTCTTGAGAATATAGCAAATGATTGTTGGGTTTTTTCCCTTGTTTGAGAAGGGTTTTCAAAAGATACTTCTTGTTTTCTTGTGCATGGTTATTCTTCTTGTGATCTTGGTTATTGCAGCACTTGTGTATGGTGTTGTTGCATTGTTTATGGTTCAAGTACATGATAAATGAAATAAACTACATGTGCATGAGCTAAGCGTAGAGAAAATTCAACATGATGTACCTCTTGATTTCTCCCCTCTTTCTTTGGATCAACCCCTAACCACTATTTCTTCTTGTGTGAAGGTTTCTATAATAGATTTACTCTACACCTTCTCAGACAACAAGGATCCCACAACATAATAACAGTCAAGAGTATTAGTTGTGCTAAAGCTAATAGAAGTGACTAAATGGTCCCAAGATTTAGACAATGAACACAATAACATAACTACCTTGTCTTCATCTTCAATTTTTACATCCATACTAGTTAATTAGCATATACGAGTATTATAAGCATTTCAATCATAAAAAAAAATGGTACCTTGCTTCATTCATTAACTATACAATTGCCTCTTCTAGTAGATTCGGTTTATCAAGGATTTTGTAATATAAAGGCTCTCCATTCTGCTCCATAAGCCTGTTGCAGTTTCCTCTTCAACAATATTGAACAAAACATCATTTTCTAGACACAGTTGAATGGTGATGAGAGCTCTTGGATCAATATCTTCCTAGTCCCCGTCTGTCATACCCATTAGTTTCTTTGTCTTTCCAAAGCCTTATGAATACCTTGCTGGACCAACAGATCCCGCATCTTGAGCTTTCATAGCTCGAAGTTATTCTTCCCATTAAACTTATCCACCTCAAACTTAGCATTTGAAACTCCACCAAAGAAGACTAGGCTCTGCAGCCTCCATTTAATTGTGCACGGATGAATATTCGTAGCCTTGACCAGAATGTACTACATCAAATTGGACAAAGAAAAAGACGACCATTTATGGCCCTCCTCCAACAACCATTTACCTCACGGCTCGCATATGGATAGACCTTTGCGCACAGATCAAACAATGACCATTACATCACAACTCGGCCCTCCTCCAACAACCATTTACCTCATAGCTCGATCAAAATCTTTTGTCCTCTCCACTGTGGACTTCCAACGACCTTTTTCTCACATACCAATGACCTAGTGACCCTCAACTCACGTACCAATGAACCAACGGTCTTTCTCCTCACAACTTGGCTTGCCAACAATTGGCTTGGCTCTCCAGCAACCTCTATAGAGGCTCATTGAACTAGCATTTCACAACAATCCTCTCTAGTTTCTCTGAAACCACTTGTTGGGTTGGGAGCCCAAAATATAAACTGCAACACGAAATTAGTTCGAAGAAAATAACAAGAAAAATAAGACAACAACAAGCACATTAAAAAATGACACAAACTTTTATGTGGTAAAACCCTTAAACTATGTTAAAGAAACATCCATAAGGTAAGGTATTGGTATACTATTGCTCAACAGGCTCGAGGCTTTATAGATATATAATTATCCATAACTCACACCGTTACATGAGTTACATGAACTGCCACCATTATATGAACCACTACCGTTATATGAACCAAGTTACTGTTACATAAACCACCAAAAGACGACCATTTATGGCCCTCCTCCAACAACCATTTACCTCACGGATCGCATATGGATCGACCTTTGTGCACAGATCAAACAATGACCATTACATCACAACTCAACCCTCCTCCAACAACCATTTACCTCACATCTCGATCAAACTCTTTTGTCCTCTCCACTGTGGACTTCCAACGACCTTTTTCTCACATACCAATGACCTAGTGACCCTCAACTCACGTACCAACGAACCAACGGTCTTTCTCCTCACGACTTGGCTTGCCAACAACTGGCTTGGTTCTCCAACAACCTCTATAGCGGCTCATCGAACTAGCATTTCACAACAATCCTCTCTAGTTGCTCTGATACCACTTGTTGGGTTGGGAGCCTAGAATATAAACTGCAACACGAAATTAATCCGAAGAAAATAACAAGAAAAATAAGACAACAACAAGCACATTCAAAAATGACACAAACTTTTACGTGGTAAAACCCTTACACTATGTCAAAGAAACATCCACAAGGTAAGGTATTGGTATACTATTGCTCAACAGGCTCGAGGCTTCATAGATATATAATTATCCATAACTCACACCATTACATGAGTTACATGATCTGCCACCATTATATGAAGCACTACCGTTATATGAACCAAGTTACCGTTACATAAACCACCAAAAGACGACCATTTATGGCCCTCCTCCAACAACCATTTACCTCACGGCTCGCATATGGATCGACCTTTGTGCACAGATCAAACAATGACCATTACATCACAACTCAACCCTCCTCCAACAACCATTTACCTCACATCTCGGTCAAACTCTTTTGTCCTCTCCACTATGGACTTCCAACGACCTTTTTCTCACATACCAATGACCTAGTGACCCTCGACTCACGTACCAATGAACCAACAATCTTTCTCCTCACGACTTGGCTTGCCAACAACTGGCTTGGTTCTCCAACAACCTCTATAGCAACTCATCGAACTAGCATTTCACAACAATCCTCTCTAGTTGCTCCGATACCACTTGTTGGGTTGGGAGCCCAGAATATAAACTGCAACACGAAATTAATCCGAAAAGAATAACAAGAAAAATAAGACAACAACAAACACATTCAAAAATGACAAACTTTTACGCAGTAAAACCCTTACACTATGTCAAAGAAACATCCACAAGGTAAGGTAAGGTATTGGTATATTATTACTCAATAGGCTTAAAACTTTCATATGTCTCTCGAACCTTCATAGATATATAATTATCCATAACTCACACCGTTACATGAACTGCCACCATTATATGAACCACTACCATTATATGAACCAAGTTACCGTTACATAAACCACCAAATACTTACTACAAATAATTTTGGATTTTAAACGTCTCTTCTTTTAATGGTTGTCATAATTTCAACCGGAAGACAAGGAGGTTGGCGAACACCCCTCTTCCAGTGGTAGTTTTAAGGTAAATTTGGGTTACAAGGAATAGAGCCATTTTCCAAGAGAACGAACCCAACCCGTACAAGTTCTCTACATGGTAAGATATGCTTATGATGGTAACCCAAAGATCAAAATCAGAAGAAAATTGAGACAGCCACGAGAATTTGAGAAAGACCATATCCTGGGGTTTGTTTGATGGGGCTTATAAGGAAAACCAGGGCAATGTGGGGTAGGAGGAAACTTATACATTTCTGAAGATCACGAGTTTACATTCAAATGTGGTCTTGGCATGGACACAATTAACTGCGCTGAGATAAGGGCAGCTTATACACTCTAGTCTTTAACTAGGGAAAGAGATTTGAAGAAACTGCTACTTTTTGGAGATTCCAAGGTCGTGGTGGAGTTGCACATGGGAGATATTCCAACCAGAACATCAAAGGACAGTGTTAAAAAAAATTAGGAGATCAAGTCTTTCTTCTCCAAAATGTCTTTTACAAATGTTTATAGAGAAAACAATAAGGGAGCTAATGACATGGACAAAAGGCAGTGGAATTACCAGCGTGCACACTGGAAATCACTGAGTAGAGGAGATGAGTCTCTCTCTCTCCCCCCCAAACATGTTTTCTACTAAATGAAGAATAGTTTCTTCTCTGTTCATTCCAAGTTTTTGGATCTGTGATTAATATAATTTGATGAATAACCCATTAACAATAACATATTCATCAAATTCAAGGAAATGCCCATCCTCTCCAACGGCTCGCCAGTCTCCACTTCTGCGCTCATTCCTCGGTATACCTAGAACCGTGCGCAATAAGGGTTTAGTGTTTCTTTAATGCCCATAAATATAGACTCAAACTCTGATTCAATCGATGCCGATAAATATAAACTCTGGTTCAATCAAGGCCACAAGGCTTACAGTGAATGTCAAGGGTGATCGATAACTATCCGGCTTACATAGAGACCCGTATAAATCGTCGACTTACAAGGACCACGTCGTTCAATCAAGGTTACAAGGCGCACATGAATGTCATTTCGCTACATACAGACCTGTATAAATCGTCGACCTACAAGGATTACGTGGTTCAACGTCAGAAGATCGTTGGTTCAATGAAGGTCACAAGGCTCACATGCAGGGTTGCAATTTGACTGCCCGCCCGTCAAATACAGCCAAAGATTGTATGCCACGATCTCCGGGAACGGGTGACCAAGTCGATAGGAAGTGTTTTTGACGGGGGGGAAATTCGATAAGACTCCTTGAACGGCGTAATATGTATGATTTCCGATATGGGGTACCATTTACAATTGGGTGGTGTTCAATGCAGGGATAACTCTTCCAGCATGAAGTTACCCTCTTCGTGCATGGGTTACCCGGTTACCCACCACTCGTTGGAGTTTACCCAATACTCTTGTTGGAGGAGGACACTCTCTCTTTATTTTAGTCAAGTCAATAATGTCAGGCTATCTAATCAGTACAATGGCTAGATCATTGATGAGGATAGGATAGAAAATGGGGTTTGGTTTTATTTTAGTCAAGTCAAGAATGACTATCTAATTAGTACGATGGCTAGATCATTGATGATGATACGGTAGAAAATGGGGTTTGGTTGGGAAAAAGGAAAAAGATCATTGGGATATGGAGTCAAATCTTGAAAACAAATGAAATTAATGTCTATTAGGTGGATGAAACTTTTAGTTTTAAATTTTTTGGTAGGGGTGAAAGAAGAAAAATACAACATATAACATAATCAAAGCATCATATAGATGAATTCTGATTTAGTTAAGAAGAAAGGACAAAGTTTAAATTCTTTGAGTCTAGAGCACCATTTAGATGAATTCTACACTCTTAAATATCAATTTAAACAAAGGGAAAAATGAGATGCAAGTAGGTACACAAGAAATACATACAAAAGATAAGAAATGCATTGTCATCTCATCACCATTAGAATTTTTTTCATGAAGGTTCAGGACTTGCATTTTCATTTCATTCAAATTAAAAAATTTACAATGAAGATCACAAATACTATAGTTCTGCCAAATCCCCCCTTAAGCACCTTCAAAATGCCCCAATATATAGATAAACACCCTCCCTAAGCTAGATAAGTCGAACTCCCCTGTTATCCTATGATTTTGGATCTGATTACATAAAAAATAAGATAATTTGTAAACTATTTGCTAAAAATAGCAAATTCGTTTTACAAGAAAATAGGGGTCAAAAATAACATCATATCACCTGAATCACAATAGATTTTACAAAACGAGGAGATTTTTTGGATATGAACCCATGTTTGAGAAAAACCTCTTCTAGTTTTTGAAACTTCTTCTCCATATTCTCGGGATCTGCGACCAAAAATGATGACTAAAACAGGTAAACATTAAATGCGATATTCTCGAAAAATGGATCGTAAAGATTCATTTGAATCTCTCAAACTATGAAACCTGTGTAAAAAATGAGAGAGGTTTTTGTTACTGAGCTCATTCTTCACAAAAACCTCTCTGGGTTTTTCCAAAATCCTCTCCAGTTTCTCAGGAAATGATCTTGAAGTTGACTGCAAAAAGCGGTCATTTCCAGAACTTGCGTAGCACAGTGATTTTCTTAAAACTTGTGCAAATTAAGGCGGCAATGACTTATTGGAGACTTGTTTTTACCTTCAATATGGTGTAAGAATCATTTCAGGTTTTCATTTTCGATCATGTGTGTCTACAACATTTTTGTATCGAGAGCTCGCTATTCAAGTGCTATGTATGACAACATATTAGTCAAAACTACAGTTAAGTTCAAGAGGTGGCTTCATGCTATTATCTCTCTTTGAATCAGAGGCACATGGATTTCAACAATGTTTCTTATAGCAATATGTTGAACTTGATATCTTTATTCCTCCTTTAATCACTATTTGGATTGCACCTGTAATGGCTCTTTCCCCCCCCAAAAAAAAGAAAAATTGTGAGATTCCTTCCTTCATATTTCTGCCACTTCAGCCAATAGCTCTATCCTCCTTCTGGCTTCCTCATTTGTCTGCATATTTTGTTTAAGAAATATGTTTTCCTTCCTTAATGTCAAAATATGTACCTTCAAATTTTATACTTTCTTGAACAATGCTCCCTTTCTTTTCAACTTTGACCCGGTGTTGGAAAGGGCTTCACAGGCATTATCTATGGCTAGCCTGCATTCCTTAAAATCTTTCATCATGTTGTGTTTTGATACTCTTTTATTTTCTCTAAGATGGTTAATTAGGTCTTGAGCCTCCTTTGTTGTATTTATTTTTCCCTTGAGTGGCCATGCTGCAGATGTAAGATAAAACACTGAAACTGGTAAAGGCAGGGAGGTTTCAAAGGCTAAAATATGTTAGTAAACTTTGCACAACAAGAAAAAAGGCTAAGGTTTACTCCATTGTCAAAGGGTTCAGCATAGGGAAGAGTTGAATCTAAATCTTAGACTTGCAGCTGCAGGGTATTTGGTAGGCACTAGGCATAACCTTTCAACACTTGCACAACAAAAATAGAGGATGTGTAGCGCACTGTCAGGTATTTGTGTAGCAGGTGGAGTATTTTACTTTTGATGTGGAGTAGAGGTCTGATCGTTGGAGGAGGATTTTTTGCAATGATAAATAGGTGATAAAACACAAATGTAAGTTGAGAAAATGAGATTTTGACAAAGATGGGTCTGTTTGGGATGACAAGACACTTTGGGTAGCACCTGGGTACTTGTGTAGCATATTTACACAAAGTGTGCAACTTTCTGTAGTTTAGGCACAAAAACTACTCCATAGGTAGTAAAAATATCATAATGATATTTGATGACCCAACGACCTTGACAACATTTTATGAGATGTAAATCTTTTAAAAGAACACACACACTCAATGACTCAAGTTGGAATGCATTGGTCTTCTCAAGATCAAGGTATGACTTTACAAAATCTGAACAAACTCCCAACTTTACTAAAAAATAAAGATTCTAACATTTGCTTCCAATGGGGATGTTATCCTCCCTATGAGGTAGAAAATAACAACAGACCATGTGCCTTATCCATTGGGTTGATCCAAAACCCTGTCTACAACATGTTTCAATCCTCAACCAAGCAAACTGCAAACTAAAATATGAAGTTGAAAATGTAAACTGTTGAAAGAGATGCTCAAAATATTGAGCTTGTTCAAACTACTATCTACACTAAGCTAATATCTGAGCTATTTGATTAGGTGAAATAAAAAAATCCAGGGAAACCATGCAAGTGTCTTGTCCACAGGTTGAATTCCTTGTGTATCTTTGATCAACAGTGAAAGGGAAAACCTTCTCAATGGAAACTCATTGAAAAACTTAGAAACAAATTCAATATTGAAAAAATTAAAAAACTTAGGCCCATTCGTTGACTCCAAACATGCTACAAAAGGATCTTGAAAAGAAAGAAAACTGACTTCAGGAGATTGCACAAGACTTTCATCATGTATCATCCCTCCAACTACATTCCTTCTTCCATAAATCTCAAACCGATGGTTGTCATGAAAGGGCTGAAGATATGTATTAAATTGCTGCAATGAAACCCCTGTTGTCAAGGAGGACAGGGTTGATTTGGACAACAACTCATCATCATCTACATTTTCAGATTCATCCTCGACTAATGGATGCAATTTTGAACTGATAAAACCTTCCATATAGAAAGCAACAGGGTCATCAAACACATGAGAATATTGCTGCAATTTCTTGTCATTTTTTTTCGGTGAATCAGTGTGATTTTGCATCAACACACATTTCTCTGCTTCAGTGACGATCTTAAAATTTTATTTCAACAATTTAAACAAAGAAAAGCATAAAGGTAACGAATTTCCTTTAGCTGATTTGGTACTTTCTTCATATTCTTCATTGTAACTATGATATGTAGGTTGATTTCTCTCATTAGACTATTGAAAAGAAACATTTTCTAATAGAGAACATGCAACTGGTTGTTCTAGAAATTCAACATCAAAATCATCATCATATTCATCATATATAGGAAAATCAACAACCTCTGGGATGTCATCCATAAGGAAAATTGGGACAACAACTTGTTCCTCAACATGTTGCTCTGCACTTTCTACAAAAGCATCCGCATTGAAAAATTCAAGAAAATTGATGGCATAATCGGCTCCCTGCTCATGCTGGAAAGGATCAGGATGTAAATCAACTCCTTCTTTTTCATTCCTAGCCTTATGTTTATACACTTCACCATCTTTCTCTGCATTTGAAACTTCATCCAAAATCTGATTTTGCAATGTCTTACATGCTTGAAGATTGTCTTCAACCTCATGAGCATCATTGAACATCTGTTGCAAGGTAACAGATCTCCTCTCCATCAGAAGAAAAGATAAGTATAGATGGAAGGATGTTGCATAACATGACATAGCAAAAGCTTCTGAGGGTTGAATTCCCTTAGGCATCCTATAATAAGAGATAAAAAATCTCTTATTGAACATATAAATTGTTTCATTTCTTTGTCTCTTCACGGCATGAAACTTTGCAAGATGTTGATCCCAGGACTTCCTCTCACCCCATAATTTTAGAAAAGCATCCTTCAGTTCGTTCCATGAGCTGATGGATTCAGGTTGTAAGTATCTAAACCAATCTTTGGCATCTCCTTGCAAAGATTGATAAATGTTCTCATGCACACATCATCATGCTCAAACTCAAAAAGATCAATGAAATGCTCAAAATAATGGACATGTTTCTCAGTTGTGAGGGTATCAAGTTCTCCATCAAATACAGGTAGGTACTCATAGTGCTTTGGAGGAAAATTATGAAGGATGTGAGGTAACTTTAAAGGTTTGTATCTCAGTTGAATCTTGGAGGGTGTTGGATCAAGTACAGGAGGTGAGATATCAACCTTGATTTCATGACATTCGTCAACTTGGCTATGGTCATCACATGGATCAGGAGGAAGATTTTGATCAAAATCAGTGATATAATGAGGAGATATATGTACAACTTTAAGAGAAGGATATACAAGTGAAAAATTCCCATGATCATCATTTGAATGAAACATGTAAATAAAATTTGTTTAGCATGTTCAAGAAAGGAAAAAACATAATTAATAAGAAAAAGTATTATGTATTGGAAAAAAACTCAACTTTAGGTACTTATTTTTTCCCATGATGTCCTTTCATACCTCTATCAATGGATCTCATCTTCCATTGGAGTCTCTAAATCACATTTGAAGCTTGATTGGAGTCGCGAGGTGAATGGTAGAGCCACTTTGTGTCTGACCTCTATCCACCATCGAAAATCGGGTCTAAACCTTGTCGTTTCTCCCAGGGAAAATGCAACTTTCGTTCCCTGGAAACGACGCCAAAATGTTATCACTCCATAAATTTCCCTGGATGTGGAGGCAAGTCACAGAGGTAACCACAAACCAACTTACAGGTTGAAAGCTAGCCCTTCCAACCTAGATAGGGCTCTCTCTTTATAGCATAGTCAAGAATGACAGGCTATCTAATCAGCACTGTTGAAACATTTTTTAAAGTTTTTATCTCTAAGACTAAAACTTTCCTTTTTCGGGTTTCGGCTTTTCATAAAGCATAACCCTCACTATTATTTCCTAAAGCCCGGTACCGAAATCCCGACAAGATTTATTCTTTAAATAATCAACGGAAAAAAACCAAAAGTGTTTTAAAAGTCCCGACGTGCATTCTGTAAAGTTATTTTTAATCACGGTAATTTAAACCCTAAAGGAGTTGATCAATAATTTTTAAACCTTTTGGGATTTGGGTCTACTCAAAACCATATGTTTTCCATACATATTGAATCACGAAATCCCGATCCCCGATTTCCCGAAAGAATGGAAGTTAGTTTTTAATCCCAATTAATTAATTACTAATACGATAGTTAAGGCCTAAACCTAATCTTATTGCGATTTCGCAATTTCGGGAATCGGGGTTTAGCGATGACATACCTCATGTATCCACGATCCCTGAAATGCGAAGTCTCGAACCATAATCAACGTTTAAACTGAACTAACTCTGTTTTAAAAACACGATTAACGATAATTAAACTTCTTAGTTATTTTCTTATTTTCGGTACCATTGAATGAAATCTTACGAATTTTGAATCTAGGATTGTCGGAATACGACCACAATAATAACGGATAACTGATGATTTATGTGACACTATGCGTATCTCAGAAATATTTTTTGCATTAAATATAATTAATTACAGGTCAGTTGCGTCAGTGTTTTCGTCATAAAACGAGTTTAAGGCAAATTAAAGGTCTGTGTTCCAAAACCTATGCTTGTTCCGTCTTTCAAAGGTAATTCCCATTCGGCCAAGCTCATACACTTCTTTTCTGTGACAGGTTTTCCTTCTAACATAAAGCTATGGTGCCAAAGAAAGCACCGAAGAAGAGTGAAGATACAGAGGAGATGTGTAACCCAGAAGGAGATATCATATCCGACATTACACCACATGCCATCGACTCAATTAAATCCTGGAGAGAAATCTATGAACTTCTGGATTACGAAATAAAAAATTCTCCTGTTGATTCCGAGAATCACCTTCAGGATATAGCAGAATCAGAGCTTCATAAGATCGCAACATGCCCTCGGCTCATGGCATACAATGACATGATCAATTGGGCCTTGGAGAAGGTTGATATCCCGACAATAAGCATTTTAAACGATTAAGCGGTCGTTGTTGGCTCATTCAGGCCAGAGCATATACAAGTAATGTTCAAACTCTCACCAAATCCTAAGTACATTTATAATGCCGAATTTACAGCTGAGTTTCAAAGGAAAGAATGTACTGAGGCGGACCAAACATATCCTGATTTTATTAAAGGATGGTGGAGATGTCCATCGAAATTTAGGGCCGATACCCATGGAATTTATGCCACAACATCTTTGAACGAGTACATGGTCTATGTATCCATTATGCTGTGTAGACTCTTCAGGAAAAAGAATCCCTGCCATTTCCCTGCAGAATGGGTGCCCCTTTTAGAAGAAGCATCAGAAGGATACACTTTTAACTGGAGCAAGATTTTGTCTGATAACCTAGCCCAAGAGGTTTCAAATTATAGAGTTGCAAGATCTAAAGGTCATCCAGTGGCCTTTTACATGTCGACGTACATCATGGATGCAATCTTCTTTGTGACTTCATTTCCCCTGATGAATTGGAGTTGGAACATAACCTGCCCCGAACCCATTCACGAGTATCACTCTGTGCTATGGGAAGAAAATGCTAAGAATGCATTTTACGAAATTTGTCATTTCATAGTAATTCCAATGCATAAAATGTTTTATGGCTGTGAACCCCCTCGCATTTCTGAGACAGTCTCAGAAAAACTCAAAGCAATAGCCGACTGGTTCATTGATGAAAACTTCTCTTACATTAGGGTTTATGGGTGCTCAATCCCCCCTCATGTGCTTCCAAAATTCCTCCTGGACAGACTGGTGTGTAGAGAGGTAGCGCACCAAATAGCAAAAGGTGGTATTGGAATAGAGCTAAAGGCAACTCAAAAGAAGTCCTGGCCAATCTTCCCTGTACATATCGAGAAATTTTCATTGCTAAACCTAGGCCATTCTAAAGTGGAAGCCGAAGCACTAGAAGAAGTTAAACTAGTAAATATCGAACATAAAAAACATAACCCTTTTCAACTAGTGAACAAACATTTGATGCACTGCAATATGAAAGCTTATGAACACGAAAAGTCTGTTTATGATGATATATTCAAAGAGCTTAAGGCCTATGAGGAGGTATTGAACAGGGTACATGCCTTATCACCCAACTTACAGACTAGTTTCATGTCCTTCCAAAGTCACAGGTGAAGTTGTTTGCCAAAGATTTTGCAGGGTGAATCCACGACCCCCCCTCCAAAGCAGGAAGGGCCTCCCCTAGGTTTTGAAATAGAGTTACAGGATACAACAGCTGCAAAGGAAAATATGAAGGAGATTGAAATTCCTTCACAAGAAACAGAAGTTCATTAGATAGAGAAATCAGAGTCAAGGAAAGATAAGGAGTTGGAAACATCTCCAGAAATCCCTGAGAATTTTCTCGAAAAAATAGGAGGAACGGTATCGACAAAGCTTGGAAGCCTTATTACTTCTTTGACCCCATTGTAGTCTACCTATGGAAACCCCCAAGAGGGAGCTCTATATGTTAGTGATCTCGAACCTATTTCTAGGGACGAAATTCCTTCATCCGATTATTTTTTCAGTAAAAAGAGAGGCTCTCTTGAAACAGGAAATGCATCTAAGAGGAGACATGATGATAAAAAAACACAAGATCATCATAGATGGACAAAATCTTGAAGAGGGGGAATTCACTACAGAAATAGCAGGCACAATGGGAGCCTTAAAATCAACAAATTTATACTCTGTGGGTAATTTGAGAACTATGTTGCAGCAGAAAGACCAAATGATAGCCCAGCTACAAAGTCAATTAAGAGAGACTAAAAGTCAGTCTGGAAATAAACAAGGGTCTAGAAGGAGCCAGATTCAATGACATTCAAGAGATTCAAAAACTAAAAGCAAGATTAGATGAAGCAAACCTGAAGATACAGGTCAGTCAAGCACAGGTCCTACAGCAAGAAGAAATGAATAGACAATTACAAAATAAGATTAATTCCATTCAAAATCAAGTGGTAGATCTTGAAATCTTCCAAGCCCAGGTGTTGGAAATACATACAAAGATACAAAAAGAGAAACAGGGAGTGTTCTTTAAGATGGAATTTATTCAGAATTACTTTCAGGAAGCAAGTAAATCCTTGGAGAGTATTCTCCTGAAAGAGAGAGAAGTGAAAGTAGCCAGAACAACTTTTCAAAGAGCAGTGGCTCTTTCAACAAAAGAGGAGGTCGGAGAGACTCAAAAGCTATCTGTTTTAGAGCAGATTAAAGGTGATATAATACTCAAGGTATGGGAGGCAAACCTCGCAGAAAAAAAAAGAGAATAACCAGAGAGGTTAATGACGACTATCAAGGATTTTTCGACCTTTTAGAGAAAGATTCATTGAACATTGGAAGAAACAACTGTCCAGGGTTGTTAGGAGAAATTAACATTGGTAAGCATCAGTTAAGATTCAAGGAGGATCTGGAAGAAATTCAGGTAGAGATCCCACAAATAAAGGTAATCAATGTCACTCAAATTGACAAAGTTAAAGTTACAAACTATTAAGTTCACAAGAAAGATAATCGAAGACTGTCTGCCTGAACTACAGAGAAAGTTCTTCCTATTTGAGGCGAAAGATATTCCAGAAGCTCCCAAAGTTTTGGTGTAGTTTTTGGGAAAATATATTCATTGTCTTAAAACAGAAGAAGGAAGTTCATCAACGAAGACATGAAATATTGTTTTGGATATTTTCATCATTGAAATAATAAAGAAGTTAAAATAGAAATGTAAACGGTTCAACATTGCTCATTTATGTAACCGTTGGTCTTCAGAAGTTAGTTAATCACTAACTGAAAAAGATTTGGTGATCATGTATAAATATAACTTCACAAGACTAGGAAAAGGCTTTTTGTTTTTGGGGGAGCCAATTGTATTAGAAGTTTTTCGATTTACAGTGATATAGATAATGCAGAAGAGATTTCGAATTCTGTCAACTTGAAGTTATGTGTTCCTTTACTCTGTTTTCAATATCTTTCAACATCTTTCTTTTCATGTCTTTCTAATGAATGATCAACTATATTTTAACTAAAAATTCTATTGTAGTTTGAATTTATTTAATTATCTAATCATTTACAGTTTTTCCTCTATGATTGCTATCAACAGTTTCAAGACCTATAGGTCATTTGGATGGTTATATTTTATATTTCATTAGAAATATCGTTTTTCTCTCCTTCTTCCGTTATGATATGAGATTCTTTCATGATTAAAGCCTCATATTTTTCGACAGCGTTACTTTTGTTATTATTTTACTATTCTCAAATTATTTCAAGTATAGGAAACAACCTCTACTGTTATTGTGTTATTATTTTGAGTTCCAAAACTCCTTTTCTATTTCATCTCTCAAAACTGAAGCAACAAATCTTTAAACATTTTATAATTCAATAAAATTTTACTCCCCATGACTGTCCCAAATAATAGATAGCCTAACATAGAACCCGGCCTTCAAGATCAAACTAGCATTGCTTTGAACTTATTTAATACTATCCTGTAAACAACAACTACCCGGGTCGAATTAGAACGCTCATGGGCAGTTATCGAGAGAGACATCAACATCCAAGAGAAATGGGAAGCTAGACAGAGACAATTGAGAAACCAACTTTGATTTACCCTTCACAATTGATTCTTACCCCTTAATTCTCTTTATCTTTTCGGATGCCTTGACAGTATACTTTAGAGCCTTAAAGTATAAACTCAGGAATAACAAGTACAATGGCTAGATCATTGAGTCTATCATTTAAATTTCAAAGCTTTGTAACATACTCTGTATTTTTCCGAAATCCCAAGATAACTATTTCGAGATCATTTTTTACTGTATTTTATAACTCTGAGTTTTGAGTATAAATATTTGAGATTGATCTATCATTTTCTTTATTTGAGCTCCACTTGTGTGTTGATGATTAAAATCGTAACGATGAATTATTCCCGCAAAGGACTGCTAAGCACTATTATTTACTTATGATAATAATATTTAACTAGTAGGTGGGACCCCCTTGTAGACTAGAGATGAAAAGATAGACATATTACACTTATATGTTGTTTCTGTTATGATGTTGCCTACACAATCCTATACATTTGATGATGCAGTCTTGGTTTCATTTGATATGATAAATGGGTGGTTGATGCATTGTTGCTAAATGCTTG
>SNQJ01S0176786.1:0-19906 GCA_010110895.2 Picea sitchensis | reverse complement strand
AAGAGTCATTTTCACTATCAAACACTTGATAAGGAATGCCCTCAATCAATTTTGTTCTCAATCAAATCCAATATGATGCTACAACATTTCAGAAATGAAAACTAATATGCAAACTAATCATTAAGATGTACTTTTGTCGTTTGCATGTGAATGATAATCAATTCAATGCAAAATTTCTCTTGCCAACTACCCTTTCAGATCAAGGAGATTCAGACAAGAATATGCAGATTTCGCACAAACAACACACCCTCTTTTTTTTCGATCAAACAAGAGAAAGAAAACAAAAAATGCAAAAGGAAGGAGAAAGAGATTGGATCATATGACCTCAAAGAACCAAATGAGAAGAGTTACAGACTTCAGATGTCCTTCACTAGAGTTCCCGCTCAGTCGGATAGGAGAGAAGAAAGCGGGGGACCAATTTCAAGCTCTCGACAACAAAAACTCAAAAAGAATGAAGAAGGGGATAAAATATGAACAATAAGGTGTTTACTTCTCAGGAGGAAGCATGTCAAAGGTCAAAGGAAGACTCATTGAATTACAAAGCATCTCAGCAAGTGAAGAAACAGGGTTTGGACCTCCAAAAAATACAATTTTTGAAGAGATTTTGGGAAAAAAAGGGTTGGCGCTCTGGTATAAGGGCCACCATAGAGTTATAAATCTCTGTCCAGAAGCTTCAGGGAGCACTGGTGCTCTGCTAACAAGTCAGGGGAGCGCTGGAGTCCTAAATCTCAGAAAAAAAGTCCAAAAAACCCAAAATTTCAATGGAATTTTCGCAATCAAGCTGAGTGTGATGGAGTGAAGAGTCAATAAGAAAATGAAATTAGATATAAAGGGGTGAACAAGGTCTAAGAAAACAAAAGGTAAGACAAGTCCTATGAGGAAAAACAAAACTAAGAAAGTTTTGATTCCTCCCCAGTGGAGTCGCCAGTTTCTGTTGAAGGAAAATCTCCCTGCGAACAGGTAGATCTCCTCAAAGAGCTAGACTCTTAACTCTAAGACAGAAAGTGATTATCATGGTCACTGACTTCCTTTTATATCTAGGTGGACTAATGTGTGAGGAGGAAGGAGAAAAGAAGTACCTTTACCGGTGTTTTTCCCTGCATGCTCCGAATTGAGCTCCAATCTTTCGCTCTTCGATAAGCCCTGTAGACAAACAAAGTACAACCACTTACTACTCTATCAAGATTAGTCCAAAATAGGTCTATCTACTAAAGAGACAAATTCATGTGATATTGAACACGAATTAGAAAGAAACAGGCCAAACAAATTATATTAATGAGGACAAACCATTGCTTACAACCGTAGATGGATTGCAACAGTTTCGTCAAGTCCTCCTTGTCTGCCCCTTGCTCAAAAGATCCACGATCTGAATGATGATGGCTTCACTGATTGTTCCCTATGAGATCATAAGTCTCTTGCCTCCAGAATATCTCTGTTCCAACACCACTTACAAGATCATAAGTTTGGTGTGATTCTCTCTTTTCCAGTCCACTTTCACCATTAGAAAGCTTGCTTATATAGCCTTGAAGAGACTCAACAACTTGAGATATCCTTGGGGTGGGGATTTTCCTCCTTCAGTTGAGGATCTTCCCTAAGATCATGGCTGGACTAGGGATTCGAGCTCAACTTCCTTCTAAGAATGAAAATATCCTTCCCCCATTTATCTCAACAACTCAACTGTTGCCTAAAATAGGTAGCGCTCCCTCAAAAGGCCACTCAGAGCGCTATAGCACTCCCTAGTAGGATTTAGGGGAGCGCCAGTGCTCCTGAGGGTAGGAGCGCTCCTACAGAAGGGCCAAAGAGATTTATAATGCTCCCAGATAGTGTAAGGGGGAGCGCCAACACTCCCAGAAGAGGTATAGGGGAGCACTCCCCTCCAAAAACTCAGTTTCTGAGGTGCTTTTAGATGGAAAAAGGTTTGTAAGCCTGCTGACTCATTTCTCCTCTTCCAAATCAAATGTTTGAGGTGTTTCAAGTGTCCTTCTCATGTCATTATAGGCACGACATAGGCATCATGACAACATGCTTTCTTTAACACTTGCGACACTTGTAAGCAAAAAGCGACACTTGCGAACCTTGTAATGATGACATTTGCGACACTATCAAAGTGCGTGTTTTTGATGTGTAACAGCCTCAATGGAAGGTTTCCTCACTTTTGACAAGGGGTTTTCATTATTGACCCTTGATAGGGAGATTCCTCTGAGTGTTCTAATTCAACTCATTAATTCACACCTGTTGAATTGTACTAGTGTACCTTGGGAGTCATCAACATTAATGGTGATTTCCCTCACACTTGTTAACGATATACACTAATGACCAGTAATAAAGTGGTTTCTACCATGTTTGACTTCAACACATGTATTCGCATGGTTATATTTGTACTATAGAGTGATGGAGATGAAGACCCTGGATATTTTCTGACAGATTCAGGTTGTGTTGGAGTATATTTAGATTGTACTATTACATAGATCTAGAGTGTATGTCTCGTGCCTATGTTCAAATTTGAGTCTTTAACACATAGATCCACAGTGTATTTTGGTGGTTATGTTAATATTTAAGTCATATTGGCATGGATCCATAGTGTATGTTTGGAGGCCACAACCTGTCTTAGTTGACATGGATCTTTGCATGTCGACATTTATGCTTTGATTCATTTGTATTCTAAGTATGGGAATGGATAACTCAGTTTCTGACCGACGTGTTCCTTGTTCCCTACACACACTCGACAAAGTATTTCAACTATTACTCTATTCTAACTTCATACTTTGGGGGGATTACTGTTACACATTATTTTCGTCACCCCTATGACCGTTAATGATGTACACCTATCCTTTGTATTTAGAAGGATCAATGGCCTAAATCCTTGAAGAAAAATGAAGACACATTTTCCCAGAATCATCACACATTGCTTAGTGTTAAGGTTGCAACAATATAGGATCATCACAAGTTGCACCACAGTGGCCTGGGACGTCATCGCATTTTTCTCAGTGTTAAGGGTGCAGTGATTTTCGTACGAAGGAAAAATAGCGTCTTCTCGATTCTTCTAGAAGAGAAGCTTCTGAGGCGATGTGGCCTCCGATCGGTTTGGATATGAGTCATATCCCTGATCTCATGGGATCATCCTAACCTCCTCACCCTATCCTTTTCAGCTTATAAAACTAGAAGAGTTCTCATTGGAAAATCTAGTTGGCTAGTGCTTGGTTGGAAAGTTCTTGAGTTTTGTAGCTTGGAGTTTTTGGAGCTTGTATGTTGGCTTTGAGATTTTCTTTTTCAAGATAGATTGTTGATCTCAGAGTCCATGGAGCAGAAGTGTGTGGGAAGAAAAGAATTGTTGGAAGGAACCTTGCAACATCAAGGCATCTGGTTGTATCTTTCTTCCACATTCTCTAATACAATGATATATTTCTTTCCCATAAAATTGGTCTTATTTTATTGTATGACTCCTTGATCACATACATAGGTTTTGTTGAGTATACGTTGTTGCTTTCACTTCGCTGGCTTATGTCTTTTTACAGGTTCAACATCCCATAAGCCTTGGAACAGAATGAGGATGACACTAGAGAGGAAAAACGACATTTAAAAGGTATGGCATTTATGTCTTGTTAGTTAGTATGCTTGATAGTTAAAACTTAGGGAAAGTTTTATATTATGTCTTGTTTTGTTCTAGTTTCAGGGTGAAACTAGGGAGATCTGTTTGTGTCCGCATTTACCGATTTGTTCGATAACAATAGGGGGTCAAAAAAACTTGGTTTTGTTTTGTTTTGAGTCATATTTTTTTTTTAAGTCTTAGGCTTTGGGTTATTTTTCATGTCATAACTCAATTTTTTTGTTTTTTTAGCATAATATTGTTTTAGCCTTGGTTTAGAGCCTTTATGTCATGAGATTATTCATCATGATAAGGATAATGGTCCTTATGAGTCCCACTCTTGGTCTTAAACATCATCACCATGACATTTCCTGTCTCAAAGTTGCACACAATTTTCCATTTTTTCACTTTCCAACCATTTAGATGTCAAGTCAAAGGTCAGGTTTATTTGTTTCCAACTCACCTAAAAGTTCACGGTGTACTAAGAAGTACCTCATGCACTTATCTTTCATTATTTCAATATGGAAACGTGTCAAGGGGAACTTTGTGGTTTTCAACGCTTTCATCTAATTGGATTTTCAAATATTATGTCAGAGAAACTCCTACTTGATTTCCTTGAAGTCTTATTTATTGGAATTTTAAATTGGCTGGCTGGTCTTTGCGGACTAGTGCTATAGGCTGGCGTTGAACTAGCTGAAGGAGATTGTTTAAGTTTGGATGTATTTCTCTAAGATGACCGGTTCACAAGCATCAACATCAAAACCAGGTTTATCAGGTATTCCTTGGCGATATGCATGTTTTTTAAAGGTTGACAAAGGAATTAAAGCTATTTTGAATTGTGGCTACTGCGCCTTTGTTGAGTCCATGTGCTGCCAACTCCCAAAACCACTGCTATGGTGCTCTAAAACTCTACCCACTAGTAAAAATTGTTCTCTTAAGGTAATATTATCATTTCTTCTAAAAACAAACCCTTGTCCCGATATCTCGATGAAGTAATTTCACAGTTGCTCTGCATCACCATTTGTGCATTGTGAGCTGGCCTTGTAGATCCCCTTTGGTTTTAGGCATCCAAAACCATCCTCTTATATAGAAATCAGTCTAAGACTCAAGTTTTAACCAGTTGTATGAGATCCCTATAAAACATGAAGAATATGGTTAATCATTTATAGAATTAAGCTCAATTGCATACCATATTGACGCTATGAACTGATATTAGTGTTGCTAAAACCTTGTTTTAACAGAATTGCTTTTTACACAGTATCTGCATTTTTACTACAAATATCAGTGGTTGTCCCTCTTATATTTCCCTTTTGAAATTTTTCTCCATTTCATACCAGTGTTATGTATAAGTGTTGAGACAAGGTGAACTCGAGGGTAAATATCTCTGTCATCAAACCCTAAATTTCTTGTTTTCCATGTTTTTTACATACCAATTGTCATAAGAGTTTACAGAAAATGTTCTTCAAGCAATGATTATGGATATTCAAAAAAGAAGACTCTGAGGGGAGAGATTGTGAGGAATGAACCATATGATATGCAACTCATTAACTCTAAACCATTGTTTAGGGAAGATTTTCAAAGGGTGGGTTGTCTTAATTTTTTGTCAAAAGATGTAGAGAGGATATCCTGAAGTGGCCAAAGAGTTTGCACTTAATTTTTATGGGAATAAAACTAAAGTGGGGATGCTAGAGTTTGATGTTTCATAGAATTCTACCTCTGTGCAACATAGATACACGAATGTGGGGAGAAATGGTTTAAATCCATGTCGTTGAACTCTTATTTCTCTAAGGAATTATTTAAACATGAATATCAAGGAGACAACTTGCAATGCAAGGAGTTCCCATAAGTCACATGCTGGAATGTTGTGACAATATGCTCAAGGTCATCTAGAGGTAATTCACATATGAAGGGAGGTTCAATATGGCATACCAATACCACATCAAATTACTGTTACACTTCATAGGAAAAGAAGCCATCAACCTTCCATTCTATCTTTTCAAAAGCATTGGTAAGATGTCAGACAAAGTCTAAGCTAAGTCAAAGCAGGTAGATACCAATGTTTTTCACTTTAGTCTTATCAAGATGTTAGTAATGGAAAGTTAAGAAAAAATCAAAACATAAAAAGAAACCTTCCTAACTGCATCATATTTTCAGTTAGATATTTCTCCCACACCATAGTCCAAAGACAAACACCTACCCTTGTTGGGGATTCTGCATTCATTTTTAAGAAAGAAGAAGAGGTTGACTAGGAGTGATAAATCTATCAGGGATATTGATGAAGTAGAAACAAGTGGTCCTTCACAAACTCCTAATAGATAGATTTAAACTATGAAAGATCATATCCCCATGGTGGTTCCTTCAAGCAAATCAAGAATCTTAAAAGGAAAAAATCTTGTTTTTTCCCCACCCATTGTTGTAGACAAGGTTAAACCTATAAGGTCTTTTACTAGAGAAGAAACTAAGAAGCATGTCCTTATGAAGGATGATACACCAGAGACTTCATCCTAGAAAAAAGGAAAATATTAGTCCTGTAAGCATCCCACATAATTTATTGACCTTCACCTCCTCAACATGAAAACAACCCTAACAAAGGCTGGGAGGTGATCAAAGGAAGCTTAAGAGCTAAAATTGACAAGTTAGAGAAGGAAGATTTGGGTTCGAGGATGAAGCTTAAGGAGATATTGGACATGTATGGGGAGATAATTGATAAGGAAAGGTTCATGGCTAAAATATATTTTCCCCTTCACATGCGAGTCAATAATAATGTCTGGTAGGAACAAAGCCCACCATCTTTGAAATCAGAAAATTGAAAGCAAAGTTACAGATTTTCAGAGAAGAATTGGCAAAGATAAACTTAGACATGCTAGGCAAAGTGGATACCAAAATAAGTTCTGAGAATAAAAAGATAAAGAAAAATGAACTTATAAAACCAACATCATTTTTCTCAAAGTTTCGGTTACATGCATTTACAACATTTTAGTGATGGTTATGAGTTTTGAACTAGACTTAGTAGTTTTGTGTTTTTCTCCAATGATATATTGGGATATTGAGTTTATAGCATATCACGGATTCCTATTAGAATTTTTGGCCGTCTTTGAATCTTTTACTGCAAAGTAAAAGCAGGGTTGCTACAAAGAAGTTCACGGTCTGCCTGGACTCATTAGCATAAATTTGGTTGTTTAGGACCAGGTTTACTTTGAGTGTTCATGATATGAACTTGGATTTTTGAATATTTTGGAGGGAAAGGAAATTGCTAGCTTTCAAGGGAAGATCATACCAACAATCGGAGGATCAATTTCACTTTGGAAGGACACCTGCCTCAAGGAGCTGCAAACTTAAGGACACATCATCAAGTTGTTGAAGATTGTTGTATACATTGCCAACATTTTTTTTTTTAAATAAAGTTTTTTTTTTTTTTCTAGTTGTACACTTGTTGCCACGCTTCCCTTAGGCATGGGATCCTATGAGGAAGTTGAGAGGAAGATTGTAAAGCTGGTTTTTGATAAGTTTAGCTATTTAAAGGACATTTCAAGAGTGAAAATGGTTCGAATGGTGTTACACAAAAAATCTTATTTATAGTATTGTCTTTTATAGCAGAGTTTGTTTCCTGATGTATGGACCAGATCCAAGAAATTTTTAATGGTGGAAATCAATATTTTTTCTCATTGTCATCTCTTTTTTGTCTCACTTTGATATCGGTCTCTATTGAAGGATTCCTGATTTTTTTTCTTTATTAGGTAAAAGATTTATTGTGATATTGCATGCAAATTTATCATAGTAGTTTTCTCTTTGGATTTGAGAGGTTCTTATTCAAATGAGATTCATTTCATATGTATGTTAGAAATACATGATGTATGATATACATATTACACTCTCCTTTCTAAGTCTTCCATTTATCACTTATATCTCTTAAAACCTGATTTGAAGCCATTCAAGTCCTTGTTTGTTGGTGTGTATTACATGGAAAGATCTGTGATTGACATCTTTAATTGAGTTTTTTCATCCATTTTCCCTTATTTTTTATAAACACTATCAACTTTACATTTTGATGGGTGTGGAAACACATATACAACAATATAGGTGTGAATTCTAGTGCTAACAGTAGTTAGAGATGATCTTATCTCATAAGTTAAAATATTTTATCGTTTACATGATATGTCAGATTTATTGCTCATTGTCTAATATCTTCATTTTCATTTCACATTTTAATCACTATCTTTCACTTGCACTATAGTTAAGTTTGATTATCCCCTATCCTAACATTTTTTTTCATGCATCTCCTTCCTCAATATTTTTATTTTATTATTATCTTACATATGCTTGATATCATACTCCTTGTTATGTAAGAGTCATAGGTTGTAGGTCGAGTGAGCTTTGTAACTTAATCAAATGCTTAAATAAGGGTATAAAATGGATCAAGTTGAATGACTTGTTGGTCTGCCACTTGATTACATATGAATACACTCATATAGATAAGGATTTCAACTATACATGTTCATAAATTTTATAAAGATGAAATTTGATGAAGAATGCTTATTATACTGGCAGAAACATACATACAATAACATACATGAATGGCCATCTATAAGAGGTAAAATTACTTGTGATTCTAGTTTATCAATGAAAAGACAATATGATAGTTATCAGTCATTAGACAAACATAGAGAAATGAATATAACATTCACTCACAGGTACAAAAAAGAAAGAAAATGAAGGTCTGAACATATACAGTGAAAGAAACTTATATTCCAACATGTACTCAAAGGGGTCTTTTTAGAAAAGAGTATAAAAAGTCTCCAACTTCTCCCTCTTTAGCTCCTCCCTTTGATCCTCTTTATAGAGATATTAAATGCTCATATAGATCCAAAATATGGATGTAACCTCTTCACTATCTTTAGTTTTGTAGATATCAGCTCAAATCCAATTTGTGAGGTGGCTATGAAACATGAGTATCAAAATTTAAAAGGAAATATGTTGCTCAAATATTGACCTATATATCCCAAATAAAAACATATTTTGGAAAAGAGAGGTTTTTTGAAGAGGAGCTCGTTATTGTTAAAAAAATCTCCCACTTTCCAAAAATACATTTCCATATCGTCACAATATATCTCAAAATAAAGTGACTAAAATAGGAAAATCAAGATTTCCAAATCTTGTCATATTCCTACATTCTAGGATTTGATCCTAGAATGTTTCCATTAATGAAATGAAGTGCCAACTGCATTATTTTATGGGGGATGATATTATATTAAAACATATGTGGCCACCTTGACCCAAAAATCCTCTTTCAAAGTCGAATTTTGTGCTTTGACCAAAACTTGTGAAATATGCCATCTACATGTAGTTGGTAGCGAATTACACTGCAAAAACTGGCTTTGCGCCACCAACTCTTGTGTTTTTGCAATTTGATTCTTTAGGTAAATACAATGCTTTGGAATGGTTCTTAAGGTTGGAAAATTATTAGACAATGTATTATAATTCATAATATAATTTCTCCAACTAAAAGCCATCCTCCAAGCCATTTTTATGAAGTAAACATAATCCCTAATGAAACTAGGTTTTTTGCCAAATGAGCATTGTCTTTTTTTCAACTAATGAATTCCTTGATACTTTTCTTTGATATGGATTCTGACTGATGTACCATATGTATGTCATCATGTCTGATGTTTTTGTGTCCCTAAAACACTCTCAAAACATAAATTCATTCATTAGTAAAATTTATGAAAATTTGGATGAATGTTAGATCACCAAAACTTATCCTTGTTACAATCTTATGAAATTGACATGGTGTATTTGCATGTCCTTGAACATCAAGCCTTCTGATAAGGCATTCCCTTCCTTGTCACTTCAATAGGAACTGTAAAAAAATATGAAACATAGATACTTTGTTTTCTCCTTATGTGAAATTTAGGTTTGTGGCTAAGTATGAAACTTCAAATTCTTGAGGGAAGCATAAAATGTTTCTAGAACAACTGCACAAGAGTATGATACTCTTGATTTTGAAAAATAAACTTTGAAAACACTTCCACTATGGCCATATCCACCCTTGACTTGCTTTGACCAATTACTTACTACAACAAAACAAAGTATGTATTGAGTGTATATTTCTGCACTTTTGGGGCTTTGTACAATCCTTATATACTATTACACACTTCTGCAAGTAGTCTGAACTTTTTTATTCATAAGGAATTCTTAATAACATGCATTTTTCTCTGCTAGAACCAAATGCATCACTTGTAATGGGCAAGAATACAAAAATACCCTTAGATACCATGATCAGGGAAATTTTTTGAAAATAGAAAGTGGGCAAATTTGATACTTGTGAAGTGGGAAAATTTGATTAGACATGGTCTCATAATAACTAATAATGGTAAATGAGGGATTATTAAGATCAATAATGACTCTTCTTGGATGTAGGATCCACTCTATAGGCTTAAGATAACTCAAACTAATACACTTTACAATATGAGAATATTAGCTAAGTGAACCTTGAAGACTACTAGTCATCCTTCCAATACAACTGATATGAACAAAATTTGGTGAAAATAATGACTTGAGAGACTGACTTTCTAGAAGCTAACATCTGGCTCTATTTGGGATGAAAACTTATTTGTGAGGTTTCCAAGAACCTAGTTCTAGTCCTGTCTTGTCCATTGGGCTATGGAGTCATCACGGCCTTTGATGGCATTCCATGCAAGGCAATGTTTGATATTCCTTTTTCCTTACCCTTATATCTTGGAAAAAAAAAACTCTACTTATTAAAAAGAAACCTTCATGATATTAGTGTTGAGGCTGCCAAAATTCTCCAACTCTGAGTTTGATACATGTATGCTCACTCTAATCAAGCTGTATTTTCGTTGATCAAGAGTGAAATCATGCTTCCAATGAGCCATACAAGTAAACTCATGAATGAAAGGCTTCTTTTTATGCCACTTATTAAAGATAATAATAAAAACATAATAGTGACCATAAAAAATTCTTTCAGGAGATCATACTCACTAACAAATACAAGTGATATGATAAAATCTTTAAACTTAAGAGAGTCTGAGAGATAAGACTCAAGTAATTCTGCCATGGGATCTTCAAAACCGTGGTCACCATCATACATATTCAAAATCATTGATTTCTCATGTATGTCTTCCCCTTTTCTATATCCCTATGATACAGATCCATAATTGTGATGTGCTGGCCCATTACAACTGACAATTTCTCAGAGAAAAGAAGAGATATGTTCTTGATCTTCAACATCAATGGCTCTCCATAGTGATCAAATAAAGGATGAGTTTAAAACACTATATCCTTAACATTTGTATTACTCTCACAACAATGATATCTTTAAAATATGTATCAAAACTAAGTAGATCTTCATTGGAATTTTGGACAACAGACTCATAACTATCATCAACCATAACATAATTACATTGATGATCATCTCTTTGTTGAAAATTAGAACTAGATGATATTATGTTAGTCAAAAATCCTTCATAAATGTTGCATCCCTTTCGTCACCCTAAATACTTAGACAAAATAAGGATGCTTACAAGTCCGATTAAGGTTAGCTAGGCAGGCCAATGAATGCAAAGTTAAGAAACATCAAGCATAATAAATAGACAAACTAAGCTAATAACAATAAAGAAACTAAGCTAGAGTGCATAAGAAATGGGAACAAAAATAAGCAACATTCATGCCACCAATGGATACCAAGTTGTATTAGTGGGGAAAACACCAAAGAGAGAAAGGAGATTTATGGGTTCCCTCTTCCTCCAAGGGAGGAATATTTAATCCCCTATGAGAGAGCTCTTCTTACAAATAACAAACTAGAAGGAAATGATGAAAGAAATCCAAGCTCATTCACTCAGAGGTGATGTGAATAGCTCAATGAAATAGTCTTGTATGCTCTTGATGAGGAAAGAGGGTCCTCCAAAGAGAATATAGGCAACATAACAATACAAATGAATTCCTTGGAAATGTAGTGCACCCATGGCCTATTTTTATAGCAAAGTTTGAGGCATTATTCAACCAGTCTTTTGTGTGAACAAGGGGCTCTTTAGTGAACCCTTAGGTCTTTGACCAACCCCACTTTCAGTTAAACTCAAATTTGGGTGTCAAATGGGCTTGGGAGATGAACAAGAAGTGGGTGGAAGGAAATGAGCCAAAATCATAAATGTGTCATTCTAAGGTATGCTTGACTTTTTGCGTCCACAGTCAGTAATGCGCTTTTCGACATTTAGCACATGCACTCCAATTACTTTGTATCCTTAAGCATGCGGATTTTATAACCGGTTAGTATGGTTTGTTGCCCTTTGGAAATGCATTTTTGAAGTTGTGGGTGACCTAATAGGTGTTTGGAGATCTTTGGATTCTGTAACCATTTCGCGGTCGGAAATTTGATGATAACATATGCCCCCTAATGTGTGAGGTTAGGAGAATGTATAGCGAAATACATCAATGTTTCTTCTCTTGAAGTATTTGTGTAAGAAAGAGTGTTGAGGGGGAGTTTCAAGAGTGACCATTGGAGGGAGAGGGGAACCTCTAGGATCCAAACCTTTCGCAAGGTGTAAAATAAAGCGTGTACAAACGGGGTGGGCATGTCCCATGCTCATGTCATGTAACTCAAAAATGTGTAATACAGGAACTAAAGCTGTGTGTCGGTGTAGATGACTGCGGTGCCCTCGGGGGCATGTTGATAATGGGAGAGGACAATTTAGATGGTGAACAAACTCTGAAAAGAGGTGATGACACCTATAAAAAGTCGCAGAGGATTAGAGTAGGAATTGATGGCCTAACAATTTTCAAAGGTCTTCGGAGAAATATATAAAAAAAGCTGCAATAGTTGCAAAGTAAGACCAACTGCAACATGATAAAGTGTTGAAGTCGAATGTCGTGGGGGTCAAGGACAACAGAGAACAATGATGGTTCTCTGCAGTAATGGATTCGAGACTCCTCATTGTGAAGGTAATGAGAGTCAAGAATCATCACCTATCTAAATGTCTTTGATGTCAGCGGATAGGGAACCGCGACTTCAAGAAGTAAGGGCTTTATGAAATCCACTAGATGAGATCAAAAACTGATAAGGTACATGGGCGAAGTCAATATGCGATGATGTAGAAATTTCAATACAAATTAAGTATTTCCTGCGATTCTCCGATCTAACAATTATCATGCTTATTAAATACATAATCACTTCTACTATTATTCTTGCATAAAATTAAACCATGATCACAACCCGCGATCAAAGTGAAATATCAAGAACACATAACACAAAATTTTTTACTAGGAAAGCGTAAAGCCAAAAACCCACTATCATATATTACATATATATCATGGATCACGAAACAATCTCGCCTGAAACTCTAATCCAATAGCTCTCGGTACAATATACAATTGTTTCACATTGTCATACACAAATTAACAAATACGTGTACTTGGTCTGGGTGTTCGGACAACTTGCCTCCTCTGCACAATTTTTGCAATTCAAATTCTCACAATTGGATTACAATGATCCTAGTTTGCACATGCTCATGGGCATATCCAGTGTGTGTGTGATTGCATCAATGCACTTGATTGAAATCAGAATTGATAGCTGAACTATTCCTTTCACCTGTTATTTCAACTAGGTCTCCATTGGATCGACATGCATGTAGTTAGCAGGTGGGTGATTCTTTAGTTGCATGTGAGTTCATTGATTAACGAACTCTCACTAGTGCATGTTTAGTTACAACAAAATTCTGACCTTGACAGTCTTAACTCCCTTAAATACACTTATAATAATTACATTTTCAAATCCAACTCACTCGGAGTTATGAATGAGATAATAGATTAATATTTATTGTCAATTTATTTAAGGGAAGAGTAAATTAGACACATGTTTCTTGTTGACTTTCAACCTCCCTCTCAACAAGAAAGGATTATCAACTACCCCAATCCACATCTTTGAGATCTTTGATTTTCTCTTGGTGAGCACCTTCATTAGAATATATGCATCGATCTTCCATAGGAATCATATTGAAGCAACATGATCTTCCAGCACCTGATCTCGAGATGATGATCACAGGATATCATATGCTTAGATATGTCATAGAAACCTGTAGGTGTCGAGAGTTTAATGCAACTCGATTATCTGTGAATCACTGTTGGATCTAATGAGAACCAAACAAACCAACCAAGATCTTTGTTTCCTGTTGTACGAAGAAACAACTGTAGATATGATAATAAAGATCCCCCCCTGATGTGCACTTTCTATCTATTTGGCTGCCTTTAATCTGCATCCAGAGTGAAGCAATGCAACTTCACCTCATTTTTTTGTCTGTACCATAAGACATAATTAGATGTGTCCCTCAGGTATCTCGGGACATGATTACCCACCTTCCAAAGAGTTTGGTAGGCTTAACCATCACTTGACTTAAAATCTTGGAACCCACTAACTTCGATAGGCAGTATAGCATCCACTACTTCTCTAGATGTAGCATCCTCTTTCCTCCAGGAGTTTCACGGAAGAGGAGTATCCATGGAGTTTGCAGCCCTCCATGTGAAATTTACCCAATATCTCTCTTACATACTTTTTCCTTGAGACACAAAAGTTCACCATCTCGGTGCCATATTTCCAAAGCGGAAATGACTGAAGAAGGCCCAAATCGCCGTCTCGAACTCCTTTGCAAAGGTCCTCCCTTGCATGGGTATCCTATTTACTCATCACCGGTCCGATTATTAAATCATCCACATAAAAACGATGATTAAAACACCTCACCCACAATTTGGGTATAGGTTTGCATCCACTTCATTTTGGGTGAAGCCCAATCTAGTGAAATAGTTGTCTATCAGAGTCTACCAAGCACGGGGTGCTTTCTCAACCCATACAATGCCTTCTTAAGTCTACACAAATGAGACTCTCTCCAAAGGTCTCCAGCCTTCTAGTTGTTCAATGCTTACACTTCTTCCTCAATGATCATGTTGAGGCAGCGATTTTACCAACATCCATTTGATAAATGTGCCAGCCCATCTGCACTAAGAGCGCAAGGATGGATCTTATGGAAGAGTACCTTGCAACTGGTGCAAAGGTATCAACATAATCTATCCCCTCGATCTATAGAGAAGCCTTGTACCACAAACGGCCCTTGTATTTCTCCACACTCCCATCATTATCTTGCTTTACCTTGTAGATCCATCTCAAACCTACTGCTGATTTATCAATTGGTCTTGGAACAATATCATGCACATTTTTTGACAATGGAGTCATACTCCTCTACCATAGCATCAACAAAATTGGGGTCACACGAAGCTTGAAGATGGTTTGATCCCTGTACATTTTCTCATAGAGAGCCATGTATCTAGCAATCGTCGGAATTTGTCTCATCTGGCTGTGAAGTAGGGGCTCCTACATTACGTGCAACATCTAGTCTCAATCACATGGAAACACTTCCATTAGTGCGCTTTCTACCATTTCGATGGATGCATGCAGCGAGTGGTTTCCTCCACTCCTTGAACCTCTTCATGTGGCTGATACACCTCTTGAGACTCATCCTTGGGAACCATCAGTTCCTCTTACGCATGCAAGTATATCTCCCTCTCAAGCGACAACCGCTTGGCTTTCCCCTCATTGAATTTATATCCCATCACATAATAGTCATCTTATTGTTCAAAAATAACCACGATAATTATGGGGTGTTTTAGTGTACAAATATCAACCCATTAGTCGGTTACAACTTCTTCCTAGCATCCTTGGTCACATGCACATAAGCAGGATGAGCCAAAATTTTAAAATGAGAAACGCCGGGTTTCTTACGATTAAAAGCTTCTTTAGGTGTTCTCATGCCAATTATTCTATGAGGACAACAGTTATGCAAATAAACCCTTGATGTGCATGCCATACAGATGCATTGGTAGGCTGATCATGCAACATCGCTCATGCTACACCCACGATCATTATGTTCTTTCTCTCCATGACCCCATTTCTTTGTGGGTTATGAGGGGCACTATGAGTTCTCTTGAATTCCTTCTCTGTTGTAGAAGTCTTTGAATTCAATAGAGATGTATTCTCCACCATTATAAATCCATAGAGACTTCACTTGCTTCCCAGACTCTTTCTCCACCAATGCTTTAAACTCACGGAACTTTAAGAATGTTTGATCCTTCTGCATGAAGAATATCCAACTTATTCGAGAAAAGTCATCAACAAAATAACATAATACCTACGTTTTGTTGTTGAAGAAACCGAAAATGGTCCACACCTGCGTCGCGTTGTGAATTCTCTCCAGGATTACTGAAGCGCGGTTCTCCTTTTCATGAAGGTGGACTTTACATACCACTTCGAGGTGCACCTTGCAGCTGATCTAAGCGAGCAAGTGTTCCCCTTGAAGTCCAGTAGTTATTTGTTGCATGATTTTCAAGGGTCCATGATGAAGATGACCCAATATCCTGTGCTATAATTCACCCTCATCCCAGCTCACCACTTTTTGCCTTGCCTATCATGGAATTGCAACCATCTACCTCCATCATGTAGAGATTCTTAACCCGAATCCCTATTTTCTTGACTTGACCCATTTCTTTATGCTGCAGGTAGGATTTTCCACTTCTAAAAACAACATCATAGCCTCGTCCTCCAACATTTCTTGTGAGACTGGTTTTTCTTGGAACTTGGAACATGCATAACATTTTTTCAATTGAAATGGTTTACTGGAATCCCCTCACGAAGGTAATGGTACCAATACCCGGTTATATATGCGTCATCATCATGGCCCATCTCTATATGCATTCTGAGATCTTTCTTTTCCAAGTCAATGAAAGACTCTTATCTCCCATCATGTGGAATGAAGCACCACTATACAAATACCACACCGATCACGATGCACTTGAAGCCATGCATGCGATCAAAGAAGTCAAGTTCAAATTTTGAGACAAGAGCCTCACTGATTCTGCGGCTCAACAGCCGTCTTGTTATTCCTCTTACATTGGACAATTAGTAGCGAGATGCCCATGTTGGTAATGATGAGAAAACACTTCACTTTGGACAAATCCGACTTCTTGACTTTTGGGCTTGCGGATTTTTTGGATGGAATTTCTTCCCTTTCCATTTCCTTGCCTTGGTAGTCAAATCACAATCCTCTTCATCATCATGCTTTGATGAAGATCCATCTCTGGTGTTAAGCAGACTCTTCTTGCACTAGATCGACCATATTTGTTCCCAATCCGACAATTTTCCCTTCCATTGATAGAGTCTTGATAGTTGTGCCAACTCTTAGGAAGCCTAGGAGCCAATCTCACCAAATCATCCAACGGTATTTGTTATTCCCACACTTCCAAGCTCATCCCAGGCATTGGACAAACTTAGTGAGATATTTTGGAATGGTGTAAGCCTTTCTCCATATTGATCTTCTAAGCTTATCTTTGGGCACCAATTTCCTATGGTCGCTACTTGTTTTAGAACGGATCAGTCAAAACCTTCCATTTGCATGTGTTGTGGCTTTCCAAGGACTTGAGACAATGTGGTCTCGTACTCCCTCAACAAAATCCTCCTCACCTTAGCCACTTTCTTTTTCCATACATCAAGATTTGCGATTGCACAGCCATTCGGCTTAGGAACATCTCTGTCAATGTAATCCTTCAAGCCATTGTCTTAGATCACGCCTCCATCCTGTCCTTCCAAGCAATGTATTTAGAGCTTCCCTTGAGTGGTGAATACTCCAGCCTCAAGCCATTGAAATACATTTCAATATTGAATCAGTTGTTGCACCAAGAAAATATTGCTAATTTGAATGTTATCCAACCACCAAAACTCAAGTGCTGCAACTTCTCTTGCCCTAGAAGGTTCGCACCCCACGAGTGCTTGAGGGGAAGTTTGCACCACTGCACGTGGCTATGGCTTGCGAACTTTCCTAGGAATTTCACACCCTCCTTGTGTATAGCCTGTGAACTTCACTAGAGGTTATGTATGGCCCTTTGTAGGGTGAGGGGTGTTCACACCTCTCCCTTGATCATCCTGTGAGGATGTCAATGAAATTTACTCCTTTGTCTAGGTTGCGAGAATTTCTTCTTTGAGAATTGAGAATAGTTTATAGTACTAAAGTTCACACCCTGCTGAGATGGGACCTGCGAGAACGAAATTATGTTTGCACCTCACTTCCGTGGCTCCTTGGCCTCCATGGATCTGATACCAATGTAGAAATTTGAATACAAATTAAGTATTTCACCGCGAATTATCTAATCTAACAATTATACCCATTTGTTAAATACATGTCGTTTATATATTATTATTCTTGTGGAGAATTAAACCACAATCACAACCACAATCACAAAGTGAAATATCAAGGAACACATAACACATAAGTTTTTTCGGGAAAGCGTAAAGCTAAGAAACCCACTATCATATATTATGTATATCATGAATCATGAAACAATCTTATACAAAATCCTAATCCGGGGCTCTCAATTACAATGCAATTGTTTCACACTGTCATATACAAATCAGCAAATACATGTGCTTGATTCTCACGGGTGTCAGGACAACCTACCTCCTCGCACAATCCTGCGCAGATTCAATTCTCCATGATTGGACACAATGGCCCTAGTTTGCACATGCTCCTTAAGCATATGCTGCATGTGTGATCAAATCACAATTGATAATGGCTTGTCCCTTTCACCTAGTAATACCATAGATGGGTCTCCATTGGATCGACATGCATGTAGTTAACCGCTGGTGAATCATCGGTTACATGTGAGTTCAGCGATTTGCGAACTCTCACTAGTGCATGTTGGGTACAACTGTTGCAGTCTTAACTCACTTAACTACACTTATAATTACGTTACAAATCCAACTCACTTTCGGGTTATGAATGAGATAATAGATCTACACTTATAATTCTGTTACAAATCCAACTCACTCAGTTATGAATGAGATAATAGATTAATATTTATTGTCCAATTTATTTAAGGGAAAATTAAATTAGACACATGTTTCTTGTTGAATTTTCAACAGGTGAGACTCGAGATTTCCCTTGGTTGGGGAAATATGTGAAGAATGAGTGACATCCACCGTGAAACTGAATCTAGCATTAGGGGGACTACTAGGCTTGGGTAAATTGTGCCAGAAGTGTGACAACACGGACAAATTCAGAGATCAGAGGTGGATGGACTGCAAGATACTCAGGGTTTATGGATGATGTCAACAAAGGTAGGAGGTGAGAAATGCCCCAACCAAGGGTGACAAGGGTTGATTTTCCGGAAAAGGAAGGTCGCTAAAGGAGACAAGAGAAAGCTATTGAAATGTGGGAAACAAAGGTTTTGTACAATTACCAAATGAATAAAGAATAAGTCGGGATAACTGTGCATATACAGAAATGGGTGCCCCAGTGCAAGATGGTTGGGCCGGTGAGGGCGCAAGTTGTTTGAGAAACAAGTGGAGGGTGGGGGCCCCATAGGTGGGTTTCTGTATTAGGGAAATGAATGGAGGACAATATGTAGATGGGAAAACTGAGGGTGGATGAAATGAAAGGTTAATGATACTGTGGGGGCATAGTCAAATGGGAACCGTAATGAGATTGCCCGAGATTCCATCATGGGGAAGATAGAAAAATGAGGAGAAGGAGCATGTGGATGATTCTCTAGAATGCAAAAAATATTGGGACTCCCAGCCCTAGGGGGTGAAAAATAGCATGAGTGTCAGAGTATTAGAAAGTATTATAATTGGGACAACTCATGTGGGAGAGAGTGCTACCTGTTGACAGTACTAAAATGCAGCGGAGGTGTGAGTACTACAGAGCCAGATGGGGGGACCCTAGAGGAAAATATCGAAGGGTCTGACTGGGAGATGCAATTGATATTCAGAGGGAATGAGTACATTCCAGTGTTTATGATATACTTGGAGGGGCAGTGCCGATGTGTTGATGACCAAGTACCTACACACATAAAAAGAGAATACCCGACGTGAACAATATCTGAAGATAAAGAACCTGTAACGGTACTACAGGGGATGCCTGAGGGAATGTGGACCCATATCTAGGATGAGGGAGTCTTGGAGTAGTGTGTGGGCCTTCCGGTGGAGCTGCGGACCCTGATCCGCAGAGCAGCTGTGGCGGGAACAACTATGACTGGGAGGATAGTCCCAGGACCTGAGGGACCCCTAGCTGGTGGGGTATCTTCTCCAGAGAGAGGACCAGGTGGTGGAGCCCTAGAGGCACCATGAGTGCCTCTGTATATGTATGTTTGTATTTGTATAGGCTTGCGAGCCTATTTTGTATATGGTGTTGTGACACTGATTTTGTACTTATAGGGGTGAGGTGGTTCACCGATCTACGAATATTGTACATGTTGTACTATTTTTTGTAA
>SNQJ01S0176785.1:26231-36291 GCA_010110895.2 Picea sitchensis | reverse complement strand
TAATGTTGGTGTATAAGAGTTCTAGAAAATAAAAGTTACTAGATAGATTTTAAAATTATGTTGAATTTTAATGGTTGTTGTTTAACTCAAAAAGGAAGCGGAGATGAAACTGATGAAGTGTTTGACCTTGAATCAACAATATGAAAAGAGATATGAGATGCAACTTTTTTGTTTGATGAACTCTAATTACATAATGGATAAGGTTTTCTTTTTCCAGAATACAACAAATTGCAAAACACAATTCCTTCGATCTTTGAATGATCTTGATGCAAAACAATCAAAGATATCAAATTTTCCAATTTTCTCTTTTTAAACAAACACTTAAATGCAAAAAAATTCTTGTAAACACTACAAATTCCAATAATTTTTCTTCCCAAATAAAAACATAGATCTGAACCAAGGAAAAATAAAAGTTGTTTAATAAAATGAATGCACTCACAACGCAATTCCACAAACTTAACTCATAATGCAACCAAAAATATAAAAACAAGAAAACTCACTTGTCTAATCAAATCAAAAGTCATTTTCTAATCAACAACAATCCAAAACTCACAAAAAATCATTAACAACTTATTTGACAAGCACTCAAGGATGAAACCCAAATATTATACCCTTGCAATGATAAGTGAAAGGTAGAATAATGAAGCTTATGAAAAGGAATCTCAACACTTGAGAAATGATCAAATTCAGTTTAAAAAGTACAAACCAAACTGTGAATAATCAACCAACAGGACCAAAAATTCAACCCAAGAAATGATCAAAAAACTAGGAAAAGAGGAAAAATTGACTGTCACTCAAAAACAATTCTTCAGAAATCGTCGCATGCAGTAGAAGGACACAATGTGATGATCAAGGATCGTCGCAGGTAGTGAGAAATACATAGTGCGACGTCATCATACTGGTTTTCATAGCAGGGTGCGACGATGACTGAAAATAAAGGAAAAATGAACAGAGGACAAGATTTGCCAATAAACTTTTAAGACCAGGGAGTCAACATGGATCACCCAATGACTCAAAGAATGAAAAATCAACCAAAAGCAGGGAATCCAAAAGAAAAAAAGGAAGCAAAGACCAAATGATGGTGTTCCCCCAGTATGGTCACCAATTTTGTTATCGTACAAATCGGTAAGTGTTGACACAAACTAATCTCCCTGACTTCAACAATAAATTAGAACAAAACATAACAAAATACAAGATTCTCCTTAGATTTCATTGTAATGTAAACTAGTTCAATGAGGGACAAATGACATATCGTTTAAACATTGTTTGATCATCACTAATGTTGTTCTTTCTCCATCCTTATATTTGTGGGATGTTACACTTGTTCAAAAATAAAAACCAACAATGAGAAAGAGCAACGATATATATATTCCAATGAAACCTATGCATAAGATCAAGGAGTTATACAATAAAAATGGAGACACTTTTATAGGGAATAAATGTATTACTTCATTATATTGATGAAAGTGGAGAATTAAACCTATTCCTTGATGTTGCAAGGTCCCTTCCAATGGCTCTTTGCTTCAACACAAACACCTTTGCTCCAATGCTTTTGATGAAGAGTATTCACAACCTAACTTGGAAAGCTAAAGAAAAGCTATCACAAGTACAATCTTCAGCAGAATTCTTCATGCATAAGTCATCCTAACTTTTCCCATGAGAGATCCCTCTTTATATAGAGTGAAGAGGGATGGATGAATAAATTAGGATAATACCACTAAATCATATAAGCGAGTGAGATCCAAACCGATCGGAGGACACCTCGTCCTTCTGAAGCTTCCATTATATAACCTTGTAGAATTTCACCTTTTTCCTTTGCTCGAGCATCGTCACACCCTAAACACAAGAAGCATGCGACAACACCGCAGTCCATTGTGGTGCATCATGCGATGGTCAAGGATCGTCGCACCCTTATCATTTTTCAAGGTGAGACAATATTCTTTGGTAGGGTTTTTAGGAAAGGAGAGATGATTCTATTTCCGAGGGAGAAATTCGTATTTCTTCAATAGCTTCAGGGGATAGAGGATTAAGAAATACACATATTATCGGTGATCATGGGGGTGAATATATGAGTGTGAATATATGAGTTGAAGTCGAACTCCCATAGAATCATTCAATCGAAGGTCATTTATGAAAACCTATCGTTGAAGGCAAGGAAACTTGCAATTGAGGCATGCAAGTTCCAAGGTACTATAGAGTTTCTAAACCATCTTCCTAGATAATGCGTTGAAGTCGATAGGAAGTGGTCTGACACAGGAGGGCCTCAATGTATCCCCCATCAATGACACGAAACAGGTGCAAATATTTGAAGTATATTAAACATGGATTGGTGTATGACTGACTCAAGGATGGTCGACACTGTAAAACGTTTATTTTCAACTAGACTTCTCTTGAACATATGGATGATACGATAACTATATTGGTAGAATTCACTCAAAAGAGGATCACAAACTAAAGTGTATACTCATGGAGGAAAATTATCAACAAGAGACAAATGGATTTCCCAGCCTTGGAACAAGGAGTTAAAGGGTGTCATGTTCAATATCGACTAGCTTCCAAAGATTAACAGAGATTTCATATAAGTTCTCTTTCCAAATTCCCCCCCACCATGTCTGGCGAGCACCTCTATATTTTTACACAAGATTGAGGAGGATAACATATAATTGTACTATAATCTCATCCTTCGGATGAGTCCTTCAGAGTATTTTTAGTGAACCCTAGGAAGGAGTGGTTTGGTCCCATATGGGTCTTTCAATGTAATTTTACTAGTCCATAGAAAGTAAACTCGGTGGTTTTTCATGTTTAGAGAGTTTGAAAAACACTTAAAGAAAAATCCAGAGGTTAACTTTTTCGTAAATTTAGTCTCCCAAGCCTGAAAAAAGTATAAAATAATACCTAGGAGAACTCTTATAGCCATGATTGACTAGAGTATTCATTTTTCGTAATTAATCATACTCATCCCAAAAAAGGGGTAAACTAAAATTGAATAGATGCTCTTTCAAATTATTTAATGAGGGTAAAAGAAATCAAGTTCGCTCAGCAATCTTTTTGTATTTATAGGGTTTCAAAAAGAGCTTAAAGAAAATTCCCTATAATGTTTTGGTATTTTTTTTTAAGTTTTTCTTTTTCTTCAGGAAAAACAATAAAAAAAACATGTTTGACCGTAACTGTATGTTTCAAATACGACCCCGTCACCTGCGAAATCTAGAACAAATCATCAATCGTGTTTAATAATTAAAGAAACCAATTAAGGACTATATTAAAGTGGGTAAAAATAAAAAAGAATATTCTTCAATAGGTTAAAATAGACAAATGTAATTTGTTTTTCACCACTGTGTTTTTACCTCTTTCATAGTGAAACAATCCCTCTTTTGGTTGAAACTTTAGGCAAGGATTGTGAGCATATCAGTGGACAATTCAGACTCTCATTTTCTCCAGGTAATAGATCTTCTCTTCCTCCTTCATTTGATTGTCATTTTCTGTCATTTCAAGTTGTTTTTGGTTGATTTTGAGCTTGTGGGAAATACCTAAAATGCGCCTCCCGGGTGTCACAAGTTGCCCATATCGAGAACTGTGACACTCTAGAGTGTCGCAGTATTTCCCAAACGAGAACTGTGACATTGTTTCTCTGTATACAATACTCATAGTGCGACATCCAGAAACCCAAATTTCTCTTTGATTTTGAGAAGTGATGCTTGAAAATTTTGGTTCTTGGCTGACAAATAAATTCTTTCTTGGTTGTTTGTAGACTTTTGACTGGTTAAAATGTTGGAATGGAGGGAAATAGAGCATGAATTAGAAGATCAAATTGTCGCTAATGAACCAAATACTATGTTGGCTCTCTGGATGTGTGGATTGGGAAAAAGTTTCAAGATCCATGGAATGAGTGCTTAGGTTAATTTTTTAGATTTTTTGGTGAAGATGTGGTAACCTGGCGAACAAGTGTTCAACGTCGATATCCATGATTTGGATTTGGAAATTGAAGAAATATATTTTTTAACCAGGATCTCAAGGAGAGGAGAGAGAATATCATTGTCTGGATTCAGGGGAGGTGGTGAAAATACCAAGAATTACATTACACAATATTGCATTGTCGGGACAAGGAAAAGTAGTGGGAAGATTCCCATTAAAAATGTGAGAGACCTCTCTTTAAGAACCGTTTTATTAAACATTACTCAAGTTGTGGGAAGTGAAACTCCTCATTTGGCCACCAACACATAGATGCAATATCCAGTAGAATGTATGGATCCAACGGTGTTTAATTGGTGTGAGGGATTACTCTAAAGAATGAAACATTTGTTGACAAAGTGAAAGACTGGTCGACTGAAGAAATATGGTTACAAGTCAATCTTAGTCTCTTTCTTCCTAGAAAGAGTTCCACTTTTTCGTTTACCATCTATGGTGTTAGACAAATACCCTGACCCATGACAGCCTCGAATGAAGAGGTGGGTGGGCCTGATGACGCACCATGGTGGTGGTCCCATAGTCTCATACGATGAGAATTCTTTCAAATGTATCAAGAAACAACTCATCATGGTAGAGGACTATGCCTGTGAAGGAATGGATTTCCAAGGACGTCCAAATCTGATCCTTCCAGCGGGGTATTAGTGGAATGAAGCAGGTAAAAAAGAAACCATTTTTAAATTTTGATTTTTTTTTGGTGTATCGAGACTAATTTGGCTTTCAACATGCAGATATTGGACTGTCCAGACCATATGCATTCTTTCCAATTCATAGGCAGGGTGAGATAGGTGTTATGGTGGCTCACAATCGTGAGACATCAGAGGATCTTGAGGAGATAGGGCATAACATCTAGGGACTAACTATAGTCATTCCAAACATTCAGATTTATGACATGTCGTGTCAGTACCAGCGGAACACAACAAGGTTTCTGGACATATATCCCATCTGCTCTAGAGGGTAGCTCAGGAAATAGTGTGTTATCATGAGCACCATGTTTAGGATTTATTTTATTCTTTTTGACCATCAACATGTATCTATATGAAAGCTATAAGCTTGGTGTTGTCTCAACACATATTGTAAACTTTTTGGAACCTTAATATAAAGTGATTTTTACTTTTGTTTTATTCATTGCAAAGTGTGTATGTGATCTTTACAGATGTTTCAAATTTCTATATAACACATGATTAGTTAAAGTGTATGTCAATGTATTTAGACTTCTTGGAATATGTTGAAATTCTAAATAATCAAATTCTAGTTCCAAGAGGAGAACCCTTAAATATACTTGTAAAAGAGTAGGACTTTAGATAGAATAAATGTTACTTAACTACAGTACCACAAGTTGATAGTGAATTTATACAACTAAGTGGAGAATACCAAGTGAAATGGATTTGGTTAATAGTTCAATGAATGCACTATATTCCACAATTTTATTAGTTGCACATCCAAGGCATATACCTTGTAGACTTATCAACTCATTAGTAGGTGTGTAGATTTCCCATGTGGAAGATGCAAGGTTATGGGTATTGCGTCTAGCACCATCAACAAAGCCAACATAAGGTAGAGGAGATACCAACATATGCAAATCAAGCATAATACAATATAATAAATAAGTAGAAATCAACAAAAAAGGAAACAAAAGCACACTAAAGTATGTTACAATATTTACAAAGAACTTATGTATAATAACTCTAATCATAGTACATTTTAAGGTAAATCCCATTTGTGGGTTCAGCCAAAGAAACTCCATCATAATCTACCAGCTCATAAGCCCCTTTTTTCTAATATGTGTTTAACAATGTAAGGGCCATGCCACATAGAGTCGAATTTTCCAGCTCCTAAGTTTTCACGATCCTGGTCATATAGAAGGACTAAGTCTCCTTCAAAAAATACATGAGGTCTAACAGTTTTGTCATATTAATCTTTGACATGTTTTTTATCCATTTCGTTATCCAGGGCGGCATCATGACGAGTTTCATATAATTGTGTCAAATGTAAAAGGCGTTCTTCATCGGCTAAAGTATTAAGAAGCAATTCAACGACTAGTTTCAAAGATGGTATTTTTCATTCAATCGGTAGCACGTATTCTAAACCATACACCTGTTGAAATGGCATAAAACTCGTAATTGTTTTAAACTAAGTTTGATATGCCCATAATTCTGAAAAAAACTTCATATGTCAATTCGATTTGTGAATCCATACCATTCTATGAAGCATAGTCGACAAAACTTTGTTAGTAGCTTCGACTTGGCCATTGGCCTATGGATAGTAAGGAGTTGAGTTTTCATGTCGTAAACACAACTTGGAGGTTAATTCTGACATCATATAATTGTGAAAATGAGTGCCATGATCAGTGAAAATGGCTTGAGGCACACCTAATCGATTAATAACGTGATTAAAAACTAAGAGAGCTATAATTTTCTCGGTATTGTTATATGTGGGCATCACCTTAGCCCATTTAGTAAAATAGTCTATAGCAACAATAATGTACACATGCCCCCCGACCGAGTGAGGGTTACATGTCATGAAATCAATACCCCATTTAGCAAATTGACCAACGAAAACTATAGGTTGAAGAGGAGAAGGAGGGGCATGCAACTTACGATCGTATATCTAGCATGCATGACATTTTTGGATTGCAAGGATGCAATCTTTAAACAATGACGACCAAAAATATTGCTCCTGTAGAAGTTAAGAGACAACTAGCTCTTTTTAACTAGACTTCAAGTAAATCATACATGGCATAACATTTTGCAAAGCATGGCACAGTTATGGTGCATTTTATGATATGATTCTGATGCTCATAAAAGAAACAAAACTTGCACGTAAAAATAAAATATCAACTCCTATAATTGATTTATCTTGAAATTTACTTCCTGGAGAACCACATTACTTCCTGGGCGTGAACGTTTGGCATCAAACTTCGAATTTTATTCCAGGTGATATCAAATGTAAAGATGATATCTCTGAATAATAGATAGATATTAAGCTACAAAGATACCCATTATCTCTAGTAGGCATCAAAGTTAGACCAGATCTTATCCTCGAATTTTCTTTCATGCATACAGAAATTGATATGAGAATGTAGTTGTTGCAAACATTGTATTTTATGAATTCGTGGCCATCTTCAGCTTGCTTCAAATTAGTCAGATTGACAGATTCTATTTTTTCATTATTCGTTTCATCAATTCCACTACTCGAGACCCATAATTGTTTCCCTGGTCTATCCCAAAGTCCTGATGATAAGCAATCCATTCTTCTAGTTTCTCAACAATGCAATTGAGGTAATCGTGGATGGGAAGTCTTCCTACTTATCGACTTAGACATCAAACTTTGAATATCTTAACTCTCTTCAGGGTCTCTAATACAATTACTGAGATGATGGTAAGGACGTTCCCTTTCGAGGTACTACGTGGGCTTCGTATTATATATGCCCTTCTTATTTTTTAAACTTTTCTTTCTTTCAATAATACTTATGCTTCATAGAAAAAAAAAATCTTATAATGGAAATGATCTTCATTTAAGATATAGCATCCTTGACAAACTTTTTAAGATGTTTTACAATGGCTGGCATGAATTCACACGGGATAACTTTCAAAATTTTCAACATTAGGAGTTAAGTCGACCCATAAGGAAATGACTTTGTATGAATGAATTTTGGCATAAAGACTTCATGCAAGGATGGAATTTGACGGGCAAATTGTCTTGCCAATTTTTCTGTCAAATATGGTCAAAAATTTCCTAAAACCCTCAACTATCTTGCTTAAAATCTGTAAAACGGGCAGTGTAGTAGTTTAAACGGTCAAATTAGATAGACTTTTCTAGTTTAAAATTCCAACCCTCACTTCATGTAATGGTTTCAAAACATAAAAGAAATTAATCCACCTTTAAAGATAAAGTGAAAACCAAGGTTTTTTATTTAAATAATAAAAGTGGATTATAATATAATGATATAATTATAATTCTTTCCTTTTCAATGGCATGGGGTAATTCCAAAGTCATGGTATAACTTAATGTCATGATTGGAAAAGTGAATGGGATATATTTTTTAAAAGTGGGTCATGTATTGAATTAATATGATGGATTTATGAACTTTAGATAATTGACCCACTCTCCCTTAATTAAAGAAAAGTAATGGTAATAAGGTGAGGAAAAGGGTGATGAGGTAAGGAGATGTATATGAGAATAATGGGTCAATGAAAAATAGTATATGAGAAGTGAGAAATGGGATCCAAATTTGTGATAATTCAATATCCTCAACAACTTTATAAAGTACTATATCATTATTGTCAAATGCACCTGTGTTTATCTGAGAGTCTATAACTTGTGCAACTTCAAAATTTACTAACGACCATCATTGTTTAGCCATTAGAAAATACTCATTATAATCAATAAAAAAAAAACTTGAATGGCGAAAAACTTGAAGATATCATCGATCCATCTAGGATCCAACTAGATTGGTGAACTTTTAAATATATGGTAACAGCTCGGCGAGTGTGCGCAAGATTTTGCGCAATCAAATGTGAAATGAGTGGGAGCCTGTTAAGTATTGTTGACCAAAAATGTATTCAACAACCCATTCTTGTTTTATTTTCCAAACTTTCTTATATTTGATATCAGTTTTCTCTTTCATAGAAGTATCCATCATGCTTCTATAATCACAAGTTATGTGACCATAATTGTGGCATTTGTAACATTCAATGTTATGTGGAGCCACATAAGCATTTCTTTCTTGAATATTTCTTCCATAAGCCTTGCAATCTAAAACTTTATGTCTAAAGTTAGTACAATTAAAACAATTACCATAAAAGAAATTTACATACCTTTGAGTGAATGATCTTCTCTGTGGTGTAGTCCTTCTGAATTCCTGCCTTGGATGATCATGATATTCTCTTCCATAATTATGATTATACGCATTCTTGAATGTGGAAGGTCTTGTTGAAGATTTATATCTATTATATGCATTCTTCTTTGATTCTTGTTGACCATGATCCATTCCTTTGAGTACTTCTACATAACTCTTACCCTTTTCTTTACTCTTCCTTTATGGAAACCTGGAGTGCTTCTCTTCAACTTTCTTTGTTGATGATGTGGGTGTTTCTCTCTCTTCAATGTTTTTGTTGAGATTGACAATTTTAACTCTCAATGTGACAACTTCTTCTTCAAGCTTCTCAAACTCTTCTTATTTCTTCATCATATGAATCTTCATGACTTCTTTTGTTCTCTTTGTTTCTTCAAGTTGGATCTTCAAGGAGATGATTTCTTCTTCAAGTCATTTTTCTTGTTGACTAAATTTAGCTTCAAGCTGGTTTAAATTCTCAGATATGTCCTTGAGATGATTTGTCAAAATATTCTCTCTCTTATATGCTTCATTTCTTTGTGCTACCATTTCATCTTCCAAACCTTGCTTCTCTTCCATCTAACTTTTGTATGTTTCTTCAATCCTACTGGCTTCTTCCAGCTGAGCTTTTAGATTCATGATGACCTGTTGGACTTCTTAGGAACTTTCTTGAGAATTATTCTTGACTAATTGTTCCTCAAGAAACCTATTTGTATTCCTTTATTTCTTCAACTCATCTAAATCACTGATTAATTCTACTTCAATATCAATTATGCCTTCTTCGCAATCTTCTTCTTATGAATCTGTCTGACATGATGAGCATATTTCTTCTTGTTTTTTTCTTACATATTCTTTATCATTCTCTGTATTTGTGATGGGATACTTCTCAAAGTAGATATTATGTAACGTGTCTCAAATTTCTTTAGCTAATGAACATTTTCCAACTTTCTCTCTTACTGAATCATATAATCCTTCCTAGATGAAATCCATTGATATTTTGTTGTTTCTTTTCAATTCCTTATTGGTTGAAGTCTTTAGTTTCTTTGTATCGGTGTATCATGTAATGACTTATTGTCAAACATCATACCCTTGTGCCTCTAAGAATTTTTTCATCTTGATACTTCACATTTCAAATCTCTGACCATTCTGACCATCAAATTGTTGTACCCCAAATATAGTGTACTCCATGATCTTCCTTCCAGTGGTTAAACTATTTCTTTAAGGAACCTGCTCTGATACCAATTGTTGTAATACTAGGGG
>SNQJ01S0176785.1:2850-19906 GCA_010110895.2 Picea sitchensis | reverse complement strand
CATGTTTTATGCTTAAAGAAGGTTATAGGTGACAAGATCCAAGTTCAAACTATATTGCCAGAACTTGACGAGGAAGGAAAAATCATATTGGATCCTGAAGCCATCACTGACACAAGAATTCTCGAGCTGAGGAATAGATCCATTTCAAAATATCTCATTAAATGGAGGAAACTACCAGATGAAGATTCCACTTGGGAAGATGAGTATTTTATACAGAAGCATCCAAAGTTACTCAAGCGTTGCGGACAACACTTATCTCAAGGGGAGGGGCATGTTAAGCCCTAAATAATGGCTCATTACCCCTTAATTGGGGCATATTACATTAGTAATGTTATTTTATTTATGTCGGCTTTAGTCCATTAGTTGTAATTATACCTCCTAGTCTCCTATATATAGAAAGGAGACATTTTCATTTGGAATCATCTTGTAATTGTAAATTTATGTGGGCATAAGGAGGTTCCCCCCTCGAAGAGGCTTATTATATGAATTTCTCTCTTTTCCAAGGTGTTGAGTACTTATTCTGAGGTTTTTCTATGCTATATTGATATTTGGTTCTTAACAAAAAAATTCTTCCTTTGATCCCTCTTTCCTTTCATCTTTTCATTCCAATCTTTTTGGAAGACTGGCCTCCCTCTGCTTTTCTCATAAATATTCTTTGTTGTTTTTATGGTATACTCCAAATTTATATAGTAATCATATTGTATATTTTCATTATCGAAGGAAGGTAACCCACTAAGAAACCTTTTGATTTTGACCTTCTCATCCTCTATGAACTCCACATACTTTAGCAACTCGAATAACCTCTTCCCATACTCATCCATTTTCATGCTTCCCAACTTGAGTTCAAAAAAATCTTTCATATTATTTTCATAGTAATGCTCAGACAAATATTTCTCTCGCAAATATCCTTTGAACTACCTCCATGAGACCTTCCTCTCATCGAGTTGTTTTTCTTGCTTAAGTTGATCCCGCCACATGATCACCTTTCCTTACAATTGGTAGACCTTTCCTTACAATTGGTAGGTTGCAATTATTGTTTCTACCCTGGAGGGATAATCATGTAGCTGGGAATATTTCTTCATTTCCAACATCCAGACTTCGACCTCTTATCCCTTCCTATGATCACCATTGAAGTTTGGTGGCTTGATCTACATGAGTTCACCTTGCAAGATGTCTCCCTCTGGCCTTCTCCTCTGTCTTCTGACAAAACACACACTTGGGATACTCCTTGGCCCTGAACTTGCATGAGCTCTCCTATTGGTTTTCCATATTTAATGATGGCGCTTTCTTATACTCCTTGATTTATTGTCATTTCCAGGCTCATCTCTTCTTCCATGGGATATGGATGATGTCACTTGTCTAGCACTAGTTTTTTGCTTTGTGCCAGAGTCTTTATTGGCTTGATGCTACAATATATTCAAACTATGAAGTATCTCTTCTTGAGATTTTACAATATTTTCAATATCATCTCTATAGATTTGTATTTCTCTTTGCATACTTCTCATAGTTATAGGCTCATGCTCGTCTCTTCTTCCATTAGACTATGTCTCGTCATTTCCCATCCTGACATGTAGCCCTCTAAACTCCTCTTCATGACTGTAGGACCCTTGGGCATCTTCCATGGATGTAGTTCTCATACAGGAACCAAAATTCCTCCCTATACCTCTAAATTCTACAAGAAAATGTGTATACAAACATTTTTTTGTTAAACAAAATATATACACAATTTTGGAAAGAATGCATAATTTTTTTTGCTCTTTAATGACACTAGTCATCTTCTTTTGTGTTGGATGTAATTTAAATTTCCCAAATAAATTTTATGGGTTGATATACAGATCCTCCTCTCCAATATATTTACAACGACTACTTTCTTTCTCAATTCTGAGCTATGAGCAAAAAGTTACAGTCGTCTAAATATTGTTAATTCACCCCTTTTGCACACTTCTCATTCTGATGCACTTAATCCTAGACACCAATTTTTATCACTCGTAGAATTAAATACATCAAGAACTAGAGAAACTTTTGTAGGAAACATAGATAATAATACAAGTCTCAATAGTAACTCTGGTGTTGCCACTGAGTTTGACCATGATCTTTAAAAACATGTAAATTGCATTTTCCTGAAAATTATAGCATAATTGGCTAGTGGCCCTCTTTAGAACTTCTATAGACCTTGACACTATGGAAAAAACCCAAAATTTCCATCTCAATCTAACTTAATATGCTCCATTTATTTCCAAAATATGTTTTTGGCTCCAAACTAAGTTTTTTTTTTAGACTATAAGACAATTTTGCTTGTGCGGTATACTTCTTCTCTTCATCCTTTTTAAAGTCTGTGAGTGCATCAATTATGAATTATGCACCAATATTCAACATGTGCCAGGTCCATAATGTGCATCGCCAATATTTAGTGCACGCCCCACACACTAATATGCAGTGCGCACAAATTATGTACCATGCACCAATATTCAATGTGCACAAATTTTTATATCGCGCACCAATATCTCGTGCACGTAAATTTTACACCACACACCAACATCCAATGCATGAAACTTCTATATTGCACACAAATATTCAGTGTGCATCACGCACCCATATTCAGTGCGCATGATTTTTTATATCGTGCACCAATATTCAGTGCGTGCAACTTTTTATACCATGCACCAATATTCAGTGCATGTACCTTTTATATCATGCACCAATATTCAGTGAGCACAACTTTTTATATCGAGCACCAATATCTAGTGCATGCAACTTTTTATAGCACACACCAATATCCAGTGTGCAAAAAATTTTATACCATGCACCAACATTTACTGCGCGTGATACCGATTCTGCACTTTGCAACACAAATATTTAGCACACGCAAGTCCTTTCTTCGCTTAGCTTATTTTTCCTTATTTTCTGGTTTGTGACTATCATGACCATCATGAAAATGTCTAACTCACCTTCTTCCTCAATTTGACATAGCTCAAACGCTGAGATGACGAATTTACCAACTTTATGTTGATCTCTAGCCCATATAAGTCCGGTATTGAACCAAAATATCTAACACCATTCTACAATGTTCCTTGGCTTAACCGAGAAACATTACTAGAAGAAAATACACATAGATTTGAAAGTTTTCTTCTAAACAACTTTTTGTAGCTTATCATCTACAAATTATACATAGATTTAACCATTCTAGATAACATTATTTAAATGCATCTACATCATGTCGACCAGCATGAATGTCGCTCCCTCGCTGAGACAAACCATGTGCACAACAACCTTTGTACTATGCGCAACAACTATTCATAGCATGCACACAACATGCTTATTACTATGTACGGAAATTATTCCCAGCACGCGCAATGATTTGACCACCACATAGGAATCTTGTTTCTATTACTACTAAATTTAACTCACATATGCAATTAAGTACAAAATTATGAACAAAATGATATTTAATCTCATGCAATTGTCAATACTCTCTAAACAGGTAAATGCAACTAATAAATTTCACCACAACAACATAAAATCCATTATCATGCATAGAGTGAAATGCACAACAATTAAACTCATAAATTAACAAAGGAAAATAGATAAACACTTATCTTTTTAAAATGGTTTTGAAACCAGCTGCTTGGGAAGGATGTTCCACCCAACATAGACTTTTTTTTCCAAATCTCAATATCAAGTCACCCCCGAGCTAGAGCTACGAGTCCACAAGAAAAGGGTGTCGCTCATAGTCCACTTAGTTCAATATCCAACAACCCACTAGTATTCTCCTACAGCTATCATGAATTTCCTCCAGCTCTCTTCTTCTTGACTTTCCCAACCCAAGGAATGTACCCCTTAAATTATATCATTCCATCTAGTGTCCCATTCATTTATCAGGGTCTCTCTGGCATAGGTAACTAGGAATATCTCTACTGGGAACTCAAGGGAACTCACTTCCAAGAAAACTACGAGCAACAACAACAACTTGTTGTTACAGTGAAACTCACACAAGAGTTCATTCTCCATGCCTGACAACCTCAATCTTCAATAATCATCTCCAAAATGCTCCAATATGCTCCAACATGCTCCAAAATTCACCCAACCTTCTTGCTCTATCTCATGTGCTCTCTTCCTCTACTCTCTGCTTGTTGCTCATGTAAAACTCAATGTGTAAAAACTACTTGTAGCTTCCCATACAAATTTTCCTCTATTTTGGATTACTTGCTTGAGTTACACTCTTTCCAAAACTGATTGTACTCATCCCATGCTCTCCAATAACTATGGGATGTGACTCTCACACCCACCCTCTTACATGAGTTTAATGATTGGGCTCTCATACACTCAAACAGAAATTAGAAGTTATCCCCAATATTAATAAAATTCGGGAAAATTGGTTGAATTAATACCCATAATTAATTTCCCCTTTGGACCCCTATTAGACACTCTTTTCTCTTGTGGAAAACTCATCCCCCATCTCTATCCATATTCCCTAGTAGTTGGCATCACATTTTATTTATTTAAAAACATAAAATACATTCGCATTTACATTGTTTGGCCATAGCCACATTCATATCTACATTATGCATAAATTAAACTAGGGATTATAGTGGAGATATCATAGGTTGATGGTCTCTTTATAATTCCTTAATTTTCTCTTATCCTCTATTTATCATTACATTATATGTTCTCCTTAAATTTAGATGTGACAGTATTTTTAATGGTATCAATATTTTGTATAGTGACCTCCTCTTTTATTCTCCAATGGTATAGTCAAGAATTAGCATCTGTATAACATTCTCTCTTAAGCAACTAGTGATTTTGACTCAAGGTTGAAGTAATCCTATGAATTTGTTTGTCTTTAATTTTAATTATCGTGTGCTTGAACATTAGGTACTTAGTCATAGTCATACTCTCAATGGGTGAAATATCATGTCCTAAGACTAGGATCATATAGGGTGTATTTCTCTCAATTGTAAGATTATAAACTATAAAACACTTAAGGATTTGCTCAATTTTCCACCACAAATTCTCTAGAGATACTAGAGCCCCAAAATTCACATCCATATAATATTGCAGGAGAAACAAAAGTCCTAAAGAGGATTTTTTTTTCCCCAAAACTAGAAATTTTGATGATTTATAGTTGTTCTCAAGACCAAATATTCTTTGTATCCTCCATTAATTCTTTTATCAATGCTATATTTAAAATTAAACATGTGATCAATGTCAAACTCCAAGATATTTGCATGAGTTAACTTCCGCTAAGTTGTTATTGTCATACACAAAATTAGTGTAAGTGATCTTTTTGGATTTGATTATCATAACCTTTGTTTTATCAATATTCATTGGTACACCAGTGTTAGAATAGAAATCTTTTAGAATTCTTAGTTGCTTGTCAAGATCAGAGGAACACCTCATCATAAGATCTATATCATCAGTGTAAAGAAGAAGGATGGTGACTATTTCACTTAAAGTAGTGCAAGCACAACCAACTTCTTCCAAACAAGCCTCTGACTTGTCAATGTAAATGCCAAAAAGTGTACGGGTCAAGGGACAAACTTGCTTAACCCCTATATTACAATTAATTTCTTTAGACCAACTCCCATTGTTCCTAAACTTAGCAATAATTGTATCATATAACCTTATCAGTACAACTCTCAACCCAAAAGAATCGTTAACTCTTCTAATTTATTCCAAAAATTATTTTTAAACATTGTATCAAAAAAGATCATAAATTCAACGAAATAACATAGAGATCGATTTTAATATTTAAATATTTATATGTTATAATCCTAAAAGTAATCATTAACCCTCAATTAAATGTTCGTTTTTAAAATCAATGTGACCTTTAGCATTGTTTTCCTAACTTTCTAACAATATGCTAGTAATATAAAAGATCACGCATAAGTACATCTACAATGTATGTATTATGCCAAACCACTTGCAACTAACTACGTTGATATATATGTAAACACATGCAACTAACTATGTTGATATATATATAAACACATGCATATAGTGTTCAAAATAAGCATGTTTAAGGCTTTAAATAGTGAAACATATTGTCTCGTTGGGTTGGATTATGGTATTAGAATTGCAAGTGGTCTTGGTTGTTTGATTGAAAGCATTAAAAAAAAGGGGTTAAAGTTCAATAAAATGACTAAGAACGAATTAATAAAGTATTTTGTTTATTCTAAATTTCCCTTTATCTCTACAATAGGGTTCATCTTTATTCTTGATCATTTCATTGTAATTCANCGCTAAGTTGTTATTGTCATACACAAAATTAGTGTAAGTGATCTTTTTGGATTTGATTATCATAACCTTTGTTTTATCAATATTCATTGGTACACCAGTGTTAGAATAGAAATCTTTTAGAATTCTTAGTTGCTTGTCAAGATCAGAGGAACACCTCATCATAAGATCTATATCATCAGTGTAAAGAAGAAGGATGGTGACTATTTCACTTAAAGTAGTGCAAGCACAACCAACTTCTTCCAAACAAGCCTCTGACTTGTCAATGTAAATGCCAAAAAGTGTACGGGTCAAGGGACAAACTTGCTTAACCCCTATATTACAATTAATTTCTTTAGACCAACTCCCATTGTTCCTAAACTTAGCAATAATTGTATCATATAACCTTATCAGTACAACTCTCAACCCAAAAGAATCGTTAACTCTTCTAATTTATTCCAAAAATTATTTTTAAACATTGTATCAAAAAAGATCATAAATTCAACGAAATAACATAGAGATCGATTTTAATATTTAAATATTTATATGTTATAATCCTAAAAGTAATCATTAACCCTCAATTAAATGTTCGTTTTTAAAATCAATGTGACCTTTAGCATTGTTTTCCTAACTTTCTAACAATATGCTAGTAATATAAAAGATCACGCATAAGTACATCTACAATGTATGTATTATGCCAAACCACTTGCAACTAACTACGTTGATATATATGTAAACACATGCAACTAACTATGTTGATATATATATAAACACATGCATATAGTGTTCAAAATAAGCATGTTTAAGGCTTTAAATAGTGAAACATATTGTCTCGTTGGGTTGGATTATGGTATTAGAATTGCAAGTGGTCTTGGTTGTTTGATTGAAAGCATTAAAAAAAAGGGGTTAAAGTTCAATAAAATGACTAAGAACGAATTAATAAAGTATTTTGTTTATTCTAAATTTCCCTTTATCTCTACAATAGGGTTCATCTTTATTCTTGATCATTTCATTGTAATTCACGATGGTTTTGGCATGAACAGGGACCATGTATTCAAATAAAACTTCCCATAAATAATTTATTTTAAAAAGGAGTAAATTTTCTTATGTATTTTAAGTGTCATATCAAGATATTGAACTCCTTCACTCATCTATCTCATTTCAAGATTGCTCCCTGATGGAATAGAAAATGGACTCAAGCATCATACAAAGAAGTTTGAAGACGTTGGATCTATTGGTGAGGAGCAAAGAGATTTTACCAGTTGGTAAGGTTCACTTCTCAATTTTTGTGAGGAATTGTTTTGAAGCTATGGCATAACCTTGGGATAGTGATTAGATGTGTGGTTGCACCGAGATAGATTATATTAAATTATTTCATGACCCATGCACACATAAGTGGATCAAATACCATCCACATGTCCTTCAAATTTGAACCTAATGGGTTACCTTAATCGATTTAAACATATAGTTTCACGGTGGAGTATATCATGAGTTCTTCATTTCTAGTTAAACTAAGGTTCAATCCCCACTAAGTCCCATTGGGTGACTAGTTGTTATTATGGCTTACAGTTCATATGCCCCCCATCTAGAGGAAAAGGGGGCATCTTACAAGGTTTTTTTTGGAAAAAAATCCCAATGAGTTAGCTTAATTAGTTCAAATAAACTATTTCAAGACGGAGTTCATTGTGAGGCCCTTGGTTCTAGTCCTACTAAGAATCTAGACTATTCCAAGGAAAATTTCATTGTGAAGTCTCCAATTCTAGTCCCACTGAGGTTCAAATATGATTGAGTCCCACTGGGTTACCAACTACTATTGTGGTTGGTCATTGAGCCACCCTCCATCTAGTTATTCTAGGGAAAAAGAGGGATCCCTTGAGGTTCTCCATGGAAAAAATACTAGTGGCTTAGCTTAATAGTTTCAAACATATTATTTCAAGGCAGAGTTCACCATGATGTCCTTGGGTCTAGTCTGGTTGAGATTCAAGTCAAACTTACTCATTTTGGGTTACTAGCAACTAGTGTGGTTGGTTGTTGAGCCACCCTCCATCTAGAAATTTTATGGAAGAGGAGGATCTCATGGGGTTTTCCTTCAAATAGTTTTATTTATTGATTGAATTCCATAATTACATAAAAATATCATGCTTTTTTGTCTCTGACTTTGTATGATGCAATGAATTCTTTAGATGTGGCATGGTGGAAATAAAGAAAGTAATTTTAACCTGGTTGAGATGGATTATGGGATGAAGCAGGGGGTCAATGCTTTGGTTAAGGGATGTAACCTAAATATTAGAGTGTGTATTACTCATATGAACATTTATTCAACTTCCCTTGGGTCCTAGATTTGACTATAGGCATGGATTGGTTGGAATCCCATTGAGATAATTTGGATTGTCAAAGAAAAATATTGCATTTTTTTATGATATAGGGTAGTGGAAAATACTTCATATGACAAAGAGACATGTGTCCTTGAGATTTATTTTAGAATTGAAATTAAAAAGGAGTCTTGGAAAGGGTTGCCAAATGTATGTCATGATGGTTTTAAAAGAACGTAACCGCTCATCTTTGGATTCATATCCTATATTCTCTGAGTTTTTAGAGGTTTTTCCAACTGAGTTACATAGACTTCTACTTAGGTGAGAGGTTGATTTCTATATTGAACTTAATCCTAGGACTCGACCCTTAATCAAGGCACCATATCTCACGACTGCACCTAAATTGCACGAGTTGCAAGTGTGACTTCAAGAAGTTTTGGACATGGGGATGATAAGACCTAAAATTTCACCATGGGGTGCACCTGTGATATTTGCGAAAAAGAATAATGGATCATTGAGATTGTGTATTGATTACAAGAAGATGAACAAGGCTATAGTCAAAAATCAATATAATTTTCCTTGTAATGATGATTTATTTGACCAAGTGAAAAGGACTACCATGTTTTCCAAGATTTATTTGCAATCTGGATACCATCAGTTGAGGGTTAAGGATGAGGATATTTCAAATACCACTTTTTGGACTCGATTTGGGAATTAACCTTTTGGTTTGACCAATGCCCCTAAAGTATTCATGAGTTTGATGAATACAGTTTTTTGGAAATATTTGGACAAGTTCATCTGAGTATTCTTTCATTATATTTTTATTTATTCCATAACCACAGAGGAGCACAAAAATCATTTGATGTTAGTTCTGCAGTGATTGAGGGAGTAGAGGTTGAATGATAAGTTGTCCAAATGTGTTTTTTTGGGGGTTCAAGATTCATTATTTGGGCCATTTTATTTCTAGTAATTTGGCATTACAGTGGATCCTGGAAATATTAAGGCCATGTCACAATGGTCAGTATTGAAAAGCATTCATGAGTTGTGTACTTTTATGGGAATAGGAAGATATTACTAGAGGTTTATGGAGGGTTTCTGCAAAATTGATAATCATATCGCTTATTTTCAAAAGAGAAGAAATAATTTTGAGGACCAGGTGTGAGAAATAATTTTCTAAGCTCAAGCAATTCTTGACTTCATCTCCATAATGAAGGCCCCTAATATGAAGCAATAATTTTTTGTATGTACCAATGCATCCAAGGAAGAACTGGGTGGTGTTCTCTCCCAGTATGGACAACTAATTCCTTATTCTTTGAGGGAGATGTGTTCGACAACACAGGTATTCGAACAGAGGATGAACACCTTCAGTAACCACTCATGCAACTAGATCAAATATCAACACACTGATTTTTTGACGTGGTAAAACCCCTACGGGGAAACATCCACGGCCCCAGCCAACACGGCCACTTGGAGCAGTTTATTTATGCAAAAGAAAAAGATTACAAAGATATTTTACAAGAGATTTTCTCACAATCGATCATCGGTAAATGACCCTCCATGCTCTTTAAATAGAGATCATGGACCAATCAAGTGTTAAGCCACGGATCAATGGACGTTAATATCGAGGAGAATATGAACCGTCGGATCACTCTATGTCGGGAACATATTGTGATCGTTGGATTTCCTAACTACAAGTGCATACTAGTGCATACTAAAGAAACACACTAAGAAACACACTTTTACCTAACGACACATTAGACCAAGTAGATATTAACTAACTTCTAAGTGTCTAAATATCCTATCATCCCCCCTTAAGAACAACTTGGGATAGGATTGAAGGATTTACAATAATGACACAATAGGATAAGGAAGGAGGCATTAGAGCCTATCCCCCCCTGATGAAAACTTCCTAATCTCCTAACATAGATCGAAGTTTCGAAAAAATTGCTTTTTGTAAGAGACTTTGTGAAAATGTTTGCAACTTGATCTTTTGTATGGAAAAAGATCACTTCAATAACTTGATAATGAATGATCTTTCTGATGAATTTCATGTGTGGATCGATGTGTTTGTTGCGCTGATGTTGAACTAGGTCTTTGGAAAGCTTGATGGCACTCTGATTGTCACACCAAAGGTTGGTCGGATGTTGTTGCTGGAATCCAAACTATGAAAGGATATGTGGAAGCCACAAGGCTTCCTGACTTGCATTTATCATTGCTCGATACTCTGCTTCTACTAAAGAAAGTGCAATAGACTATTGTTTCTTACAGGCCCAAGTGACAAGTCTTGAACCAAGGCTGAAAACCTAACCTGTAGTAGAATTTTGATCATTAGGGTCATTGATCCAATCTGAATCAGTGAAACCAACGAATAAAGGAGTCCCCCCTAAACTGTAATGTATCTCGAACTGAACTATACCACAGACATAGTGAAGTATCCTTTTAGCTGCTTTCCAATGGCTTTCATGGGGTTTTTACATATACCAAGCAACAAGACCAACAACAAAGGAAAGATCAAGATGGGTATGAGTCAAGTATAAGAGGCTACCAACTAACTGACGGCACAGAGTGGCATCAACTTCAGGAGAAGTATAAGTGGCAGTAAGATTGACTCTAGACTAGAAGGGAGAAGGGGTTGGTTTACAATCGTCCATGTGAAAGTGACGAAGAAGGTCACAAGCATACTTAGACTGGGAATAAAACTTCCTTCATTGTATTGAAAACCTTGGAGGCCAAGGAAATAGTGTAAAAAGCCTAAGTCTGTCATTTCAAATTTCTTCTTAAGGTTGTTTTTCACATGGTTTAAAAGTTTTGAGTCGCTACCAGTAAGGATAAGGTCATCAACATAAAGTAAAAGGATGATGAGATGGATTCCTACTTTCTTGGTATAGACATTAGGATCATAATGGCATCTAGAGAATCCGATGTCAATAAGAAATTTTTCCATTATGGCATACCAATCTCGGGGAGATTTCTTAAGACCATAAAGAGATTTCTTAAGGCGACAAACAAGGCTAGAGTCATTCTGGACATATCTAGGAGGTTGTTCCATGTAGATTTATTCTTGCAAATCTCCTTGCAAGAATGCGTATTTAACATACATCTGATGGACCTCCCATTTATGTGAGGCAGCAAGGGCAAGAACAAGGTGGATGGAATTCATTTTGGCTATAGGGGAAAAGGTTTCATTATAGTTAATTCCTTCAACTTGGGAAAACACTTTGGAAACTAACTAAGCCTTGTGTCTGTCAACACTTCCATCTGATGCATACTTAGTTCTGTAGACCCATTTACATCTAACAAGTTGTCTTCCTTTAGGAAGAGGTACGATATCCCAAGTATCATTTTCCATTAAAGAACGATACTCTTCAATCATTGTTGTATCCTAATCTGGATAACCTAAAGCTTCTGCAAATGTCTTTGGATCGTGAGTCTCTAAAACTTGAGCCAAAAGAGAAGAGGCTCGTTGGAACTATGAACGTGTCTGATACTGATCTAAAGGATCACCAACAAGATCGCCAGTTGCTTCTCGTGTTGAAAGGACCCATCTAGGAAGAAAAGGAGTTGGTGTTGGTTCAGGTTCAAAGGACTCATCTAGAGGAAGGTGAGCAGGCGAAGGTGGATTTTCATCCTCACTGTCATCATTTGAAGAAGAAACCAAAATAGGAACAGAAGAAGGCACAAACATCGAAGATGGCTCGCAAGCCAAAGAAGACACAATCGTTGAATTAGGCTCGCAGGCCAAGATATTTTCATCAAATTTAACATCTCTTTTAATAATAATTTCATTACAATGTGGTTGAAGAAGTCTATAACCTTTGACATCCTCATAATAACCAACAAATATACACTTCTCACTTTTAGGCTGCAATTCTTTCCTTTTCTCATCAGGAATGTGAGCCCATGCTATACTGCCAAATACACGAAAGTGACTTACATCTGGTTTAATTTTATTCCAAGCTTCTTCCGGTGTTAGACTTTTAAGAGCCTTTGTGGGAGTGTGATTTACTATGTAATTTGCACAGTTGATGGTTTTCGCCCAATATTTCAGATTTAATCCCTTAGATTGGATCATACAATTAGTCATTTATTTTAATGTGTGGTTCTTTCTCTCAGCAACACCATTTTTTTATGGTGTGTATGGAACAGTGTGTTGCATTTGGATGCCTTGTGTAGTGCAGTAACTTGTAAAATTATTGTTCATATATTTGCCTCCATTATTTGTTCTTAACCGTTGAATTTGATGTCCAGATTACTTTTCTACAAGGGCCTTGTAGGCCAAAAACTTGTCAAAAACTTCGCTCTTAAGTTTTAATAAGTAAACCCAAGTACGTCTGGAAAAGTCATCAATGAAATTTAAGAAATACTTGCACCCAGAAAAAGGAGTAGAAAGTGGACCACACAAATCACTGTGAACAAGCTGCAAAGGGCCTGAGGCGTGCCAAGAGGCATGTTTGTCAAAATTGTCCCGATGATGTTTGTCGAGAACACAACTGACACAAACACCATCTCTGCATGAAACATGAGGAAGTCCAATCACCATCTGTTGATTACACAGTTACTGCAATGAGCAATAGTTTAGATGACCAAACCACGCATGCCAAAGTTTTCTCAAGTCATCGCTATGAGAAAAAAAAAACTAATGAAAAAGTTGATGACCCAAAGTTGTCAAAATTGTACAACCTGGTAATATCATCAGAATTTCCAGTTGCAATAACATGCTTAGGATCTTTTAAATTCTTGATTACAACTTGGTGAGGTGAAAACTCTATGGTTTTACCTTCACCTTAATGAGTGATTTGATATACTGATAGAAGGTTACAGGAAAGACTTGGAACACATAATACATCATTGAAATGACCATTATCTACTTGAACTATTCCAAATCCTACAACACTAAGAGATCTATCATCACAAACAAATATTTTCTTGGTGTTACATTCATTTAGAGCAGAAAATATGGTTTTATCCTTAACCATATGATAAGATGATCCATAATCAATAAGTCACTCATCAAAAGAAGAAGTAGAAGTTGCATTGAAGGAGAAACTAGAAGAAGAAAGTGCATGTCCATGAGAAGAAGAAGAAGAAGTAGAATCAATATTGATGTTGTGCTTCTTCATCATTGCTTCTAAAGATGCCATCTTCTTGAAACATTTGGACTCGCCATGACCATCTTTATCACAAAAGTTGCAATGTATGTCAGTCTTCTTATTTTTATATTTTGCTCATTTGTCACCATTAGGACTTGAAGTTGTCTGAGTGGGTTTGGGAACCTTATTTTTCTTGTTGTTATGGCGAGGATGTTGCTTCTTGGGACTTTTGGGTTTATCTTTCTGTTGGGAAACTAAGTATTTGTTGGAGGTACCTACAGTGTTAATCACTCCAAGTTGTACAAGCTTATCTTGCTCTCTAATCAAAGCATCACAAAAGGACTCAAGAGTGGGTTTTTGATCAGTTTTCCCTAGAGCCTATCTCATGGAATAAAAGGTAGATACAAACACATAATATGCAGTACCTAGCTTAGAAAGAATAATATAGATGCAATGCTCTTCATCCAACTTTATTTGTCATTCTTCACATAAAATTCTAAGTGTTTTAGACTTAGATAGATAGTCTTCAATGCAAGAAAAATCATTTGGACTTAAAGTCAGTATTTCATTTTCTAACTGATGTGCTCGAATAATATTGTGTTTACCAAACACAGATTCAAGATTTTCCCAAGCTTCATCAGGTTCATCAATTTCTTGAAGGCGGAACCTTAAATCAGGAGAGATGGATATTATGATAATTTCACGTGCTTCGTCACTCCTATTAGCCCATTTTACTTTCTTATCAGCATCAGTGGGTTATTTTCTCTTTCCCAAGGTAATTCGGTATAAGCCTTTACTTCTTAATAAATCTTCCATATGGGATTTTCATTGGAAATAGTTGGTGTTGGTAATCAAAAGATCACTGGAAGAAGCCAATATCTCAAAAAATTAGGCAGTTTAAAAAAAAAACAGCGTTGAAAATGGACTTCGGATGTGAAAGTTATGCCCTCACTTTTACAAATAAGTTGTTTTATGAAGTGACTCACTCTTATAAAAAGAAGCAGGGATCACTTTTGCAATGAAGTTACTTTATAAAAGAAAGTTGCATGCAAAATAAATAACTTTAAAATAAAATATTAAAGCTACTTATAGTGATTCACTTTTATACTTGAAGTGAAATACACTTTACATTGGATGCATGAACTTTTTCAAAAAAAAGTAACAAAAAAGAGGCTTGAAGTCAAGACCTCTTACTTAAGAAGGAAACTTTTAACCAAGTGAGCTTGCAAAACACATTGTATCTTTTAGAAGGAGGATTGGAGTTGTTTTTGTTGTTGTTGTTGTTGTTGTTGTTGTTGAAGATGGTCTTGGAGAGCGTGCTCATAAAAAACACTTTTAACACAAGAAAAAAAAATCATTTCTCGATGACAACAAGGGTTAGATCTCGATTAGCTTACCCAGAAAATGTGCATTTTCCTATCTGTTTCTGATTTTCCGAGATCACACAAGGCGCGGGGAAAAGAGCATACGCAGATCTAAAAGAGTAGCAACCCAGAAACAAACAATATAAAATCGAAAAGAAAAAAAAATAATAATAATACTCTGCAAAAATTTAAAAAGGGTGTATCCAGTCTTTATACCTCTAGATCTAACTGAAATGGGCATATCTTAGGAAAACATAAACCTTTTCGAATGAAATGAAAAGCGCTCCTTATTGAAATGAGCACTCTGAACGCAATGGGACAATCCTCTCGGCCCAAAAATGTACAAAAATGGAAGAAAACGGAGATGAGGAAACTCAGCTTCACGATCTCGATCTACAATAGGAGCGGGTCTTCAAACAAGCTTTGATACCATGTTCGAAAACACAGGTATTCCAACAGAGGACGAACACCTTCAATAACCACTCACAAAACCAGATAAAAGATCAACACACTGATAATTTGACGTGGTAAAACCCCTACAGGGAAACATCCACGCCCCAGCCGACGCGACCACTTGGAGCAGTTTATTAATGTAAAAGAAAAATATTACAGAGAGATTTTACGAGAGTTGGTCACAATCAATCATCGGAAAATGACCCTCCATGCTCTTTAAATAGAGATCATGGACCAATCAGGTGTTAAGCCACAGATCAATATAGTTGTTAAGATCGAGGAGAATATGGATCGTCGGATCACTCTATGTCGAGAACATATCGTGACCATTGGATTTCCTAACTACAAATGCACACGAATGCATACTAAAGAAACACTCTAAGAAACACACTTTTACCTAACGACACATTAGACCAAGTAGATCTTAACTAACTTCTAAGTGTCTAAATATATTAACATGCATGACATATAAAACAACAACTTTTTTCATCCTCTACATCGGATGGCGGAATCCTTTTGTTATGGGGAATATACATTGAGATTGGTTTCTCAAAGTGAAACCATGGAGTTCACTAAGAGGACAAAAAAAATTCTACTACGATTTTGGCCTTTAGTAGCGCTTGCTCTATGTCCTTGATATCTATCAATTTGAGTTAATTTATTATGTTTTCTTTCAATCATGATATGGAAACTTATAGGAGATAATCATCTGATAAATCAAGCATGCAAGTATCCAGCACATGTATATCATTAAAAAAAATCATCTACCAATCCCTAGTGTTGTAATTGAGTGAGCTTCGAGAAAACTTAATTTTCCTCGATGTTCTAAAATCTTTTGAAAAAATGTATTTTGAATGTATCCCAGTCTCCTGATTGGGATTTTGAGTGCCACCACAAGAACCAACCACATGTTGATTTATCTAAGTGTAATAACATGAAATTAATATTTTTTTCATCACTATACACATGGTGCAACTCAAAATAGCATTCGAGTCTATTTATCCATCTTGTTTTGTCTCTACCATCTTCTCCATCAAATCTTGGTACATCAATTGTTAGCTTGTGTGTAAATCCATTAAGGGACCCAAAATTAAACGAATGTTTTGGTAGCAGAAAAGGAGAGTGAGAATTGGGACTACCTAATTATGTATTCATGCTTCCAAATGTAGTAACCTTGTCCATGAGAATGATGTGTTTCTCGCCCCATGCCTTAACTTCGTGTTCCACATCTTCAAGTCATCTAGATAATTCATCCATCTAATTGATTTTTTGTAAATTTTATCAAAATAAGTTTTATCAATATCATAAGTTTATTGGATATTTCATCCACCGATGCTTTTAATTCATTTATATCTATGCTACTGATTTTATTGGAGATTTAATCCTCTATGACTTTTAATTCATTTAAATCGTTAATTAACTCTTTAGTGGGTGACAAATTGTTCATGTTAGATGATGTATTACCTATGGCACCTAAGGCATTTCTTGAAGTTTCCAAACTCCTCATGGGGAACTAATTTTATTACAAGAGTAATGGAGATTAAGCTTCCATGTTGATCCAGGTGGATATCGGTGGCCACCCACTTCTTCCAACTGGCTCACATACATCTTTCATCTTGGAAAT
>SNQJ01S0176784.1:19916-39738 GCA_010110895.2 Picea sitchensis | reverse complement strand
TGTGAGGAGTTGGGTTTATCTCAGCTGTGTTGGAGTGGTAGCTCAGCCGTGGAGGCGAGATGAGAAGCTAGTCTTATCTCTGGTTCTTGTGTGGCCCCTTTGCGGCTCGGGGGGCTAAGGGGGAAGCAGAGTACCCCTAGCGATTGGCTGGGAGGTACCGGTGAGCTTTCTATGGTCGGCAAGCAGAAGTGGCAAGGAGCGCGGGACGCGGCACGAAGCGAGGGACGTCTTCCGAAGCAGGGGAGAGGCAACAGTATGATTTTTTCTTCCAGTAGAGTAGAATGCATGGTAATGGCTAGCGAATCTAATTAGCGTTATTATTCTGAACCGTGTAATTGCTTCTTTTTATTTCATCAATCTGGACTGTGTAAAGTTTTATTTTTGCGCGGGTCTGAGTAATTTTTAATTGAATAACCATTAGAGTTCCCGCACCCCGCGTTAAACTGTTGTCTGGAAACGAATATTAACCGCCCTGCATCATCAGTTGATTTTCTTTAATGCAAACGAGCCTTAGAATCCCTGTGCTTACTGTGTTAGATTTTTATATAAATGAAATATAAAATTCCCGGCATTTCCAGTGGTAAATCGTTGGAAACCGTTGGGGCTTTTCGTTTTACAGTATAGTTGTAAACTTGTTGAGTGATAGTCTTTCTGTTCTTGTAAATCGCCTGGCGATCTTTTCATTTTTTTTGCTGTAAACTCGGGGGTGAATTGTCATCCTGTTCCTGCGCTCGTTCTGGAAAATTCAAATGTTGTAGATGTTCATTGATCCAGAAACTTTTAAAATCGTTGGCTTTTCCTTTTCATTTTTTTTACGATCCTGTAAAATCATTCGATACTTGTTATTCATTTTTTCATTCCGGTATAAATGTTGGCATTGCATTTTAACTTCTGTCAATTATTTATGGGGTGTTTTTATTTACATACATCGGCTTTATTTTATTGGGCATTTGTTATGTACAGTGGGCGTTATTTATTGGGAGTTTTTGCAGCTGTATGTTGAGCGTTTTTTTTGCCATTGATGTTGCTTGTTGCTTGAATCCCTTCTTGTTGGGCGTTCTGATTCCTTGATGGGCATTTTTATGTTTGTCTGTGGGTGATTCTTAGTCACGGTGGGCATTCGTTTTTCTTTTGGGGGCTTTTCTCTTCACCAAATACTGCCTTTGCGTTTATTTATGGGTGTTTCCATTTAAAATGTGTGTTCTCTTTGCTGTGGATTTTCTTGGCGTTTGGTAATGCACTGTATTGCTAGGTTATTGACTGTACATTCATGGTTAATTGCTTCCCTCATGCTGTGACTGTGGGCGTTATGATTTTCGTTGAAAGACGAATGAATGTGGCTCGAATGGGCTGCATTCTCGTCTAGAACGGGCGTCTTGCCATTCTGTTTTTGTTTAATGGGGTATGCGTGTCACTGGTAATGCAAACTAATTAAAACGCAATCCTAACTAAATGAAAATCAATTTAAATGAAAATCTGGTGTATCCTGGAAATCAATAAATGCAAATCTAATTAATGCAATCTGGTGTATCCTGGCAATGAATAAATGCAATCTAATTAATGCAAACTGGTGTATCCTGGCGTCTAATGGGTAATTACAAATCTGGTGTATCCTGGCGAATTAATGGTATGCAAATCTAATTGCACTCTGAACGCAAATCTGAATCCCATTACTCGTTTTACCTCCTGGGGTCTGCATTTATTGTTGGTTTTGCGTTCCTCATTCTGACAACTGGAGCAGAATCATCATGACCACTACCTTCCAAATTCTATTTTTATTCTCATCAATGCTAAGATTATTATTTATTATCTATCGTCGTTGTTGGTTAATAATGGACTGTGTCAACTAAAAGGAATAGTCATGTTCTTTGCTTTCCAGATCGATATTCCTCATTTTAGTTAAATGGATTATTTTATTATTAATATTTGTCATTTGTCATTTAATTTCACTACCAAGTTTAGTTCTCAACGAAGAAGAAAAATACCTATATTTTGCTACAGCATAAAAGGAAAAATGATATGGCATGCATATGTCAATGCATAATTATTTTTAATTTTGTAATTAATACATTGTGAAATATGAAATTGCATTGTGCTTACCATATGGACAAATTGCAAGGTTAGAGTGGAAATGTATGACCTTTTATAATTCAATGTTATTGTAATTAGAAGTGAAATGATATGGCTACCTTAATATAACGTTAGTGTAAACTATTGATATTGACATTAGGGACCACTAATTAAATTATGAGGTTATTTTGGTCCTTTTTAAATGTTGATACCTTAGATGTGACCCTTTGAATATCTTTATATAGGGTTCCTTTTAGAAATTTTGTTATTAAATAATGTCATTTTAAGGATTGTTAATAATGATGTTTAAAGCGAGATGTTAATATCTGTTTAACTGCCAGGATAATACTGGTTCAACTTGCAAGGTTAATATTTGTTTTTATTGAAATGTTAATGATGATGTTTAAGCGCAATGTTAATATTTGTTTAACCGCAATGATAATACTTGTTCAATTGCAATGTTAATATTTGTTAAATTGAATGTTATTGATGACATTTAAAGCGCAATATTAACCTTTGTNATCTTTATATAGGGTTCCTTTTAGAAATTTTGTTATTAAATAATGTCATTTTAAGGATTGTTAATAATGATGTTTAAAGCGAGATGTTAATATCTGTTTAACTGCCAGGATAATACTGGTTCAACTTGCAAGGTTAATATTTGCTTTTATTGAAATGTTAATGATGATGTTTAAGCGCAATGTTAATATTTGTTTAACCGCAATGATAATACTTGTTCAATTGCAATGTTAATATTTGTTAAATTGAATGTTATTGATGACGTTTAAAGCGCAATATTAACCTTTGTAAGGTTAGTGTAAAGTATGGTAATAAATTGGGAGGCAAGGTGAGATAATATGGAGAATCTGGCTAGTATTAAATCACAGATGAGTCTTAGACATTGCCATGTCATTAATTTTAAATGGTCGTCGTTCGAGTCCTTGTCTTGCGCCTTCTGTAGAAGACGTGGTCACTCTTTCGTCTATGGTGGCGTTGGGTTGTAAAAATTTGTCGATTGGTCTGCTTGTGTCGGGCGGGATGTAGACACCTTCTGTGGCCTTAGCATATATGTGTCTGAGTGTATTTTGTGTAAACGATCCAGTGCCGTATCAAGAGTCTCGGGGCCTTTAAAGGCAAGGTTCCACTTTTGCGACACACCTGACGGAGGTTACTAGTTTCTACTTGAGCAGTCGGCTAGGAGCTTGTCTAATCTTCTTTCGAGAAGACATAAGACTAAAAGACCTTCTTTTCTATGCAGAAATAGTAAACTCTATTGTTGGATTCTTCCTTCTGTGACTGTACTGTACTTAACACCTGTTGTCATTTTCTGCACCCGACTGCTATTTGTACGCCTTATGTCTAGGGGCATTTATTGCTTGTGGTCACTGTGATATGTCGGGATCGTCTTGATGCGCTCGTCTTGCTTGCATCTTGTTCTAGGTCGGGTTACTAGTTTCTGCCTGAGCAGTCGGCCAGGAGCCTGTCTAATCTTCTTTCGAGAAGACATAAGACTAAACGCCCTGCTTTCCTGTGCAGAAATAGTAACCCTAACACCTTGGACTCTTCCCTCTATGTTCTTACTATGCCCCCCAATATGTCTTAATGCTGTGTTGTGCGCCTTATGCCTGTGATCGTATATTGTTGCAGTTACTCATTGTGTGCCTTCAGTTTTTCCTTGTCTTGGTTACGTCTTGTTGGTTGTCCAGTGGCATCGTATAGTTAGGTGTGTTGTTACTTCTACACGCGCACACACACTTTAAAAATAAAAAAATAAAAAAAATTGCACCTGTTACTGGAATGGTTGTCGTAACGAGGAGGTTCGTTACATTTGGTTCTACAAATATGCAACAACTAAAGTATGAAAAAGATGTCCCTAACAAACAGTCTCCTGAAAACCAATCCAAGCCACATGAAAAGAAGGGTCATAGGAAGACAAAGAAAGACATCGGAAAATGGTGCGATTTCCACAAAATCCCCTGGCACAAAACCGATGAATGTCTCTCAAAAAAATCATTGGTAGCCAAGATCAAAGACAAGGAGTTGAACCCTGATTCAAAATCTGATTCTAAAAATACTGGTAAAGGATAGATCATTGACGTAGACACCACTGCTATTGTCACAACCGCAATAATTCAACCAGAAGAACCAACAGATCTAGAAGAGGGGGAGCACATTTTTCATTCACATATGTGGGTGAAGGGGACCCCACTGCAAAATGTTTTATTTGAATTTGTTGCAAATGAGATTTTTAGTGAATATGAATCCTTCAATTTTCAAAGTTCTAGTTTTGATAAGGACTCTAAGAAATTGATTGTGGAAAGAGGTGATCGGAAAAATAAAAAAGGAAAATGTTTCTTAGAGGTTGACCTGAAAGACATGCGAACATCCCAAATCTCTAAAATTCACAAGGCAACCGGTGATGCTCTTGACTATTACATTGATGGGTTGGAATATAAAAATGCCAAGATAAAAGAAAGGATCAGAGAGTTGGAGAATGCCTTAATGCCTCTTCCAATCCTAGCAAATTCTTTGTCAATGGTCAAACCAACCACACTCACCATTAAGTTGAAAGGATATTCAAACTTACTCACAATGGTCATGAGTTATGGAGAAATAAATATTAAGAAGAAAATGTCACTAATAAAAGAAACATGGGAGGTATCAAAAAATATTTTTTCATTTGGATCAACGGAACATGCCTTCCATGAATATCTGCAAGTTTATCTAAAGAATGAAGAAAGTTTATACACTGATGGTGTATTACCATTTGGAATTAAAGTCTCAAACATGATGGAACTGAGAATAAGAGAGTAGTATCGGCCTTCCCCAAGTTAAATAGCAAAGCTAAATGCTTGTTCAAAGGAAAATATTAAAAATTTGAGTAACATTGTTCAAGCATGCAGCGATGCCATACTGAAAAGAGAAGAACTGTTCATGAGACTCATGGAGATTGATCTAGAAGGAGGTACTAACGTGGTAAAAGGCCCTAAATTACTTCTCAAATCAATGTTTCTAACAAAGCAACAAGCTGACGAACAAGTTGAGATATTCAAAGGGTTATTAGTTGAAACATTTTATGGCATACTTGAATATAATGAAGATGAAATAAACAATTGGCTAGTTGATTGTTCCATGAAAAATCAAGATATTGAGGAAGCAATACATGGTATTTCTATTGACTTAAGAGACATGGAAGGTGAATTATTCAACATTAAAATTAGGCATAAAATAAACTTCGCACTGATGAAAACTTATATTGAAGATTGGTTCAGAAAGGAAATCAAAAAATTAACCAAAGAAGGGAAATAAATAGTTGAGACGGTTCCTATAACCATCAATGAAGAAAATAAAAATAAAACAACAAGCAATTGAAGAGACACGAGAGACCATCATAGTTAAGTTCATGATGATCATATCTTGCTTTCTTTAATAGTTTTTCATCCAGTTACTCAACTTCTTTGACTAGAAAGATTTAACCAAAATTCGATAACTTCTCCATGTCTTTTTTACAGGTATTGATACTCTTTCATCGCCCACCATTATCCTTCTACAAATTAATTATTTATCATATTTTATTTATGGTACACGGGATCCCCAATCTCAGTCCTAAGGAGAAACACATTTAAATTTCAAGGCTTTGTAACAGACTATATGTTTTTTAGAAATCCCAAGAGAACTATTCTAGGATCAGTTTTAAATGTACTTTGTAACTCTGATTTTTGAGTATAAGGTATTTGAGATTGATCTATCATCATATTTATTTGATCTCCCCATGTCTTTAGTCTATTAAATTTCTCTTATGCACGCAGACCATCTTCTTTTATTTTATGTGATCAGAAATGTTTAGTTTAACTATGATGGATGTGAGGAAATTTTGTCTATCTTTTTTCAAGTGTATGAAGTGTGTGGTTCCTGGTTATTTATCAGGTACTCTGTTTAAAAAACAAAACATTTTATTTATTTTTATTTTTTCTTGCAATACATATATTTCTTTGATTATCACGACAAACTTCTGCAAATTCCTATATTCTAAAAATCTAGAGTTCCAAGAAAATATTAAAACAAAGAGTAGTACCACCTTTATAAAAAGGAAGGGGGATTTGTATCCCCGTGAGGTTTCCATTTTGGTCCTAAAGGATTCAAGCATTAACATTTTTTAAGACCATACTAGGGAATTAATTGAATTTTGAAATCTGGTTTAGCATCTTTTGAAAATACATGACTTTTCCCCAAGTTGATCAACCCCACCTGGAAATTGGATTGAATAATCAATGAAGCATCTTACATCAACTATGTAATCTAGTAATAATGACATCCGAGACCCGAGAATAATTGGAAAGGTCTTGGAAGACATTGGTACAAGAAGAAGAAAGATAAATCCACCAAATATAGTGGAGGGACGAGAGACAAGACCGAAGGAATGAAAGGGTAGCTAGAGCAGAAAAATGAGAAGGTCGAGATTGAAGATGGATGAATACAAGGGACCCATTACCAGAAGTTAAATAAAGAAAATTTCTATTCTAAGAAGTGGAAAAAATATTCCCAAAACATCTTCGAACATGGATGAAAGAAATGAACAACTGTGAGAAGAACCATGAAGAGAAACTCATGAGGAGAGACAAGGATGTGGAGGAGGTGGTGGAAGAAATCAAGAAAACCTAAGATTCAAAAATCAAATAAGAGTAAGAGATTCCCCTTTAAATATTCAAGGTGAGAAACATCACCTCCCTGCTCTCCCTAAGGGCACCTTGAAGGAATTTTCTGGAGACAGAACAATTGATGCCAAAAGACACTTTAACTTATTTCTTGATGTTTGTGATTTTCATTGTGTTGAATATGAGGATGTGATGGTAAGTTTATTTCTTCAAACCTTATCGGGATGAGACTATGAATGGTATACAACATTACCCAATAGGTCCATTGGCTTGTTTAATGATCTCGAAGACATGTTCCTAATTATGTTCATCCCTCCATTTGCATATCATACCCTTCTCACCGATTTCACCCATATTAGTTTGAGGAAGAATGAGAGAATATGAGATTTTAATCTCAGGTTCAATAAAACTTTGAGTAAGATTCCAAAAGATAAAATACCTAATGACCCCATCATACTCGGTTGTTATAATAATGAGATGCCCCTAAATGTGAAATATGTTCTCCAAACATCCCAGATGGATACCTTGGAGGAAGAAATAATTAAATCCACTGAGATGGAAGAAATTATGATTGAGACAGGTGTCGACCTTGACATTATCCTAGGAAAAGTACAAAGGCAGTTGGGAGGCTTAAGTATTGATAATCAAGGAGCCTCTATCTCAAGAAAGAACAAAGAACCGAAGTCACAACCGACTCAAAATCAAACAATTGGAGGAAGATTTTTCAAGGGGACCATAGCAAATGTGAAGGTAGAACCTATTGTGACACAAGAAACCTAGCAAAGAATTGAAATTGCACAAATAAATAGAACCATCATAAAAATTCAGAATGACATAACCAGAATAAGAAAGGGGGACAATTATATAGAAAATACAAGAATGTCCGTCCAAGAGAAAATAAGGAACCCTCCCCAAGAAAACAGAGTGAGGTTTGAAAACACTGATAATCCGCAAAATCCAAGGGTTCCCAGGTAGCCAATCCCCAATGCAGTTATTATGGATGATGTTTATCATAAGAAAATGGTTGAGCAAGGGAACTATTATTTACTTGATGAAATTTCTGAAACTGTACAGATGGGCAAATGTGAGATGTCCATGTATATATTTCAGTAAGATGACAACGACCCTGACTCACAAGAAAATGTCTCCCAGAGAAGAGTGTTTGTAAATAAATCCAAGAATAAAACTAATTCTGAAAGAGAAAACAAAAAATATAACAAAAAAATGAATGAGAAAAAGACAAATGAGAATGTGATGGATAGTGTTGGAGGCAAGAATCAACACCTGATGTCAAACCCCACCCACATGAAATACAATGTCATAGAAGACTTGAGAAAACTAAGGATAACTCTTCCTTTTACAGAAGTGGTGAAGATTCCCCAACAAAGGGAAAACATTTTGGGATTATTCGATGATCCATTTGAAAAAATGGAAGTTGTTTTTATAATTCTGAAACAAATCCAGAACAAATCAACTGTCAAGTTGAGAGGTAAAATCCTACCCTTTTATATTTCAATTGAAAATCATGATGTTGCACTTCATAATTGTTTAGTCGATACTGGAGCGACCAAAAATAATATGCCACTAGCGGTCATGTAGGCATTGGGCATGAACTGCACCAAATATTATGAGACTGGTGAAATTATATATGCAATGGATTCCATACAAGTGCCAAATTATGGTTAAATTAAATACTTTTATGCTTGGATCAAGTCGTCTCCCCATATTATTGCATCTTTCAATATTATTGTGGTAGACCTCCCTCTTGCATATGGAGTTATTTTAGGAAGATATTGGTCATCTACGATCAAAGGACACATATTGAACGATGGAAGTTGCATGATGCTTCCAAACAAAAGAGCAGTGATTAAGGTTCCTCATGAACCCAGGAAACCCTTCTCTTTAAAAATAAGTATAATGAATTAATGAAAGAATATATATACATTGGGATCAGAAACAATGCTATCCTATACATGGAATAGGTTGAAATATGGTAGAAAATTCAAGTTATGGATAATCAAGAGCATTTTTTTGAAGGTTGTTTGAGGATTTCATTCAATGGAGCTTGCTCAAGTTTTATATCCGGTATATTACATTCCGGGAGTGGAGTTGGAATTGTCCTTGTCATTCCAGGAAATATGGTGCATCCACATGCTATCAGAATGGAATTTGCGTGTACAAATAATGAGGTAGAATATGAATCTTTTATTCAAGGAATGATTCTTTCACAAGAATTGAAGATAGAACATCTAATTGTGACTGGCGACTATGAGTTGGTAATAAATCAAGTCACCGAGAGGTATAAAATAAAAAAAGGAAAGACTCAAATTATATTTCAAAAGAGTTAACAAATTGATGGAAGCCTTCAATTATTTAAACATCTCTTTCATCCCAACGGATAAGAATAAGAAGGGATATTTATTGTCTTTCACGGCATCATTGTCAAACCCGAATGATGTTCAAATAACTAGGAATATTTACAAGTATTTGAGAATGATGATCAACCGGAAAAACAATTGTTGAACAATGATGATGATGAAGAAAATCACATATATGTTGTCCTGAAGGATTTTATTCAATATGAGTCTCTTTTTAGGAGAGACGATCACGCTAAGAATATTTTGGAAGAAATTTCACTCTGAAAGGTCCAAGAAACAAGAAAAATCAATATTGGAACTAACAGTTCCCCAAAATATGTCAATTTGGGAGTTGATTGCATAATTGAAGAATTCAATCAATATGTTTCATTATTTAAAGAAAATCTTGATGTGTTCGCATAGAGTTATGATGATTTGAAGGCTTATGATAAAACAATATTTCAACATATTATTCCCTTGAGAGAAGGGAAAAAGTCGATAAAGAAAAATATAAGGTTGATGAACCCCAAATTAAAACCTCTGGTAAAGGTTGAATGGGAGAAATTAAAGAAGGATGGAGTAATATACCCCATTAGACATTTTGTTTGGCTTTCAAATCTTGTGATAGTAAGAAATAAAACCAAGGAGATTCAGATGTGTGTATATTTCAAGGATCTTAACAAAGCAAATATAAAGGATAATTATCCTTTACCTAACATGGAGTTTATTCTCCAGTAAGTCACAGAATCATCCTACATGTCCATGTCAGATGGTTTTTCTGGGTATAATCAAGTCCTTATTGTTGAAGAAGACATAGCAAAGACAACATTCATAACACCTTGGGAGACATATGGATATGCTAGGATCCCCTTTGGTTTGAAGAATGCAGGAGATACATTTCAGAGGGCCATGTATGCAGGAGATACATTTCAGAGGAAAATTCTTGGTGGATTATCAAGATGACCTAACATTACATTAAAAAATGAGTGATCACATTCATCACCTGAGGAATTTCTTTTAGATGTGTAAATTATATGGTGTTTACTTAAATCTAAAGAAATGTCTATTTGATGTAACTCAAGGAGAAATATGGTGTTTACTTAAATCTAAAGAAATGTCTATTTGATGTAACTCAAGGAGAAATATTGGGTCATATTTGTATAAAGGAAGGAATCTATATAGATCCTAAAAGAATTAAAGATATAAATGAACTTAAACTCCCATCATCTAAGAAAGGACTAATATTTTGGCAATATCAACTTTGTATGAAGATTTGTCCCCGAATAAGCAAGTATTGTGAAGCTGGTCAATTTATTCTTGAAAGGGACCAGGCAGTTTGAAATGGATAATGGATTACACAAGAAGATTGGCCATAATATGAAAAAGGCAATCATTACATCTTCAATCCTTATTAGCCCATATTTTTAAAGAGGCTTTATCATTTATTCATTCGCTATAGAAATGGTGGTTTCATATATTCTTACTTAGAGGAATACCAAGAGTGAATAATTGTGGATTAGTTTCCATGAGGAAATAGATTCTTCATGATTATGATTGAGATATTTAGAATTGAGAAACAAGCCCTATCTCTTGTGAAGGCGGTGGAATACTTTCAGACTTACATATTAAATTCTCATGTCATTGTTTATGTTCCATATTCCCATGTGAAGATGCTTTTAAATCAACAATTCAGAGAAGGAGAATGGTCTAATTGGCTGGAAAAAATTCAAGAATATGGCATTGAAATCAAACCTTTAAAAGGAATTCAAAGGACAAAGTTTATGTAAACTCATTGTAAACAATGATTCTTTGGATGGAATGATTTTGAATTTTTAGTAGCATAACCCATGGCATATTCAGAAGGGTATAGATATATTATATTTTGTTTGAGGTATAGACAATTCCCAGTCACCATGAATGCAAAAGAGAGGACATTCAAGATGAAATCGAGTCAATATGTGATGATCACGATATATATTGTTCAAAATAAACTATGATGGTATATTGCTGAGATGTGTTGATGAAAGGAGAGCTCAAGAATTGATGAAATAATTCCATGAGGAATATGTGGTGGACAATTTGCACCTACCACCAATAATTACCCATAAGATAATAAGAGTTGGGTTTTATTGGCTATCAATTTTCAGAGACTCATATGCCAATAAGGAAGTGTATATCTTGCCAACAATTTTAAGGAAAAATGAAGAGATCTGCACGCCATTTCATCCTATATCTGTAGAACAACCATTCACCCAATGGGGAATTTATTTCATTGGGCCAATAAACACAAAGTCAAGCAAGGGACATATATATATTCTCACCACATATTATTTTACAAAGTGATAGAAGCAAAGTTGGCATTCAAAAATAATTCTCAAGAGTTGATTAAGTCTCAAACATAACATTTTGTCAAGATCTCGTCCCAAAAAATTCATCACCAATAATGGGTCATTTTCATTGGTTCAAAATTTGATGTAATTTTTGGAGAATATGGAATTGTGCCATGGGGAAACCATAAAATTATTATCCACAAGGGAACGATCTTGAAAAATCCACCAATAAAATTCTCATTTAGATATTGAAGAAAACTATTGATAAGAACCAAAGGAATTAGCATTTAAAATTAACTGATGCATTGTGGGCAAGCAGAATGACTGAGGGTGTTGAATATTTTTCACCTATGAAACATATGTTCAATCAATTATTGAAATTGGAGGAAGAACCAAGTAAATACATGAACATAACTTCTTAGAGAAAACAAAGTGTTAAAAAATATTTTGACCAGAATACAATAATAAAGAATTTTTAGAGGGGCGAACTGGTGTTACTCTGGAATACAACTAAGGAGAAGCCGTCAATGCACAAAAAATTGGAAGCACTCTGGATCATATCATATATCATTGAAAAAATCCTTGGCTTTAATTCCTATATGCTCAAATATATGAAGGGTAAAATGTTAATCCTTCATGTTAATGGGAAACATTTGAAAGGATTTGTCACCTAAAATTTTATCATTTCCTAGTACATAATTTTATTTTATTTTCTATATTCTTACTATTGACTCCATATCCCAATGGATGCAAGAACCTGTCATGAATATTACGGATTCTTCACAACACATAGGGTATTTTCATCCCATAGTTGGAGCCAATTGTTGAGATCAATTCCTGCGTCTGCAATTTCATTCCCCTTTATTTTTTCCTGACTTCTCTTTTCCATTTCTTTTCCCTCTCCTATACTTTCCCTTGTTTCCCTTTTTCTTTCCTCCCTTCTTCTATCCCTTTCTAGTTACCATACTTAGTCGTATTTTAGAAATTGATGGGTTCCCAGGTAGGAGGGTTTATGGGCCTTCATTCCCGTACATTTTCCTATGTTAGTAGTCTGACAAACCATCCTGTTGTATTACAATTATCCTTGAAAAAACCAAACTTCACGTGTTCACGGAATTGATATTTCATCCTCCAAATTTTGCGATCTCTACTTTTCACCCAAAATTCTGTGATCCTCATTTTAACCATCACACTTCTTGCAGGTCTTGAGTCCCTAAAATCATTTTATTTCTCTTACAATCCAATCCAACAAATCAGTTTTCTACACTTAAACTTATTTTTTATCATCCACAACCGTGGGTTGGCGGGTTTGTGAAATACTTCATACTCAAAACTACTCTTGTTCATCCCTTCCACTCTCGTTCTTTTTTCAATATGCATTGAATGTTGTTTAATGCTAACAACTAATTGTGAAGGCTTCAAAGATATTGTCATTAATGGAGAAAGACTCGAGGATATTATTCATTAAATTGCATTAATTATCCATTTTCCAAAGGATTATATTATTTTCATCTATCCAAAAAGATTCATTTCAAGTTATTATTCAGCTGAAAAATACTCCTATCAACCTAATGGCAACAACAACTAGACAACAATTCTATGGATATACTTTGAATATTTTTGGTCATGAAGACCAGACATTTCAGTGGTCAAGAGCATATTCATATTACTCGTCTCCTCCTACACAAAAGGACATAATCCGGGAATCTGGAATTGCTCATGCATGGTGTGTTCCTGAGGTAGTTCACTGCAAAGAATTTTTTGCATGGTGCATTGAGAAGTACGTGATGAGCCAGAGAATTATACAAATCCAAGATAATTCCCCCATTTCCCTTTCACCACAAGTTTTTTTTCAATATTTTAAAGCTCCCAAAGCCAACACTTACCTTCAAAGGATAATATTGTAGATATTTTCTGAAGAAACATAACAATGGCCTGGATCTCTTGCCAAAATATTGAGAGAATCCTGAGACTATTCCAAAAGACATAACCAGGATCCAGGTCGATTATTTTAAAAATCCATTTTGAGAGATTGCATGGATATTCACCAGGTTGATAGGTCAGGAAATAAATGATACCATTTCTCGCATGATTCTACATATTTTATATTTTACAGTAAAAGAACATGCTATCTTTGACTGGGAAAAATTGATTTCCATCGAAATTTCATCCCAATTATCACACTACAAAAGGGACAAAAAATTATGTATGGCTTCCTATTTGGTATTTTCTATAGTGTATTGTTGTCAATTTCCAAACTTGAGTATAAGTAAGAGGGTAAACTGTGAATTAGATCCATTTACCTTCTAGTATCAGGAATTGTGGAGACACAAGACTTCTCTGTACTTTTATGAAGTTTACAATGCTTTGGTCTCATTCTTCAAAGGGTTGTTATTTGGTAAAAATACACATAGGATATCCAACCAAGCTAACATATTATTGGAGAAAAAGGGAAAAATAAAACAGATGGAAAATCACAGTGTCATCAGGATATCCGGTTCCAATGAAAATCCATATTTTCTTCCATATCATGTATTTGGAAAATTGTTTATTAGAGAAGTGGAAAGGAAATACAACTTATGGCTACAGTTTTTCCATCAAAGAAGGAAAAAACAATTTACCCCCTTTCCCTAGAATATTGGAGATTTTATCTTAAGAAACATAAATAAAATTGATGAGTTTGCAAGCCATTTCAATAACATGATCTTAAAATATGTTGAAAAGATCAAGGGATTTGATCCTAACAAAATATTTGTGGAACACATGATTTCAGTATGATTCAGTAACTCATTCATCCAAACCAACTTGAATGAAGACGAAGAAGAAGGTAACGACCAAAGTAATCTTTTACATGAGGTTGGTGACCTAGAAACAATACTAATCACTAACGAGTTGCATAAGAAAAAAGGAAAGGGTCCTAGTGAAAGGAGCGCCCAGTCTCCAATTGCTACTCCCAAACTGCCACATCTCAGAGTAATTCTCCAACGACTCACCTAATTAAAAATTTGACAACAATAGTTCAAGCAGTGGAGGAGAGAAGAATCACCCCCCCCAGGAAAATTGAGTATTCGCATAAGTTGATTCTAAGGAAAAAATAAAAAAAATAGTACAAGAGGAAGAGGACAACCTTATAGAAAATAACATCCAAATCTTTTATCTGGATGAGATGGATCTAGAGGCAGATATTGAAAACATATTTCCCATGATGGAACAATGAGAAATTGTAACTCAACAAAATGTTTTATTGGAATTTGATGCAAATGAGATTTTTAGTGAATAGGAATCCTTCACTTTTCAAATTTCTATTTTTTATAAGGAATATAAAAAATTGATTGTGGAAAGAGGTGATCAGAAAAATAAAAAAGGAAAATCATGCTAAGAGGTTGACCTGAAAGACATGCGTCCATCCCAAATATATAAAATTCACAAGGAAACTGGTGATTCTCTTCATGATTCCATTTATGGGTTGGAACAGGAAAATGCCAAGCTAAAAGAAAGGATCAGAGAGTTGGAGAATTTATTAATGCCTCTTCAAATCCTGGAAAATCGTTTGCCAATGGTCAAACCAACCACACCTGCCATTAAGATGAAATGATATTCAATCATAATCATAAAGGTTAGGAGTTATGTAGAAACAAATATTAAGAATATAATTTCACTATTAATATAAGCATGAGAGGTATCGAAAAATATTGTTTCTTTTGGCTCAAGGGTATATACCTTCCACGAATATCTGCAAGTTGATCTAAAGAAAAAATAAGGTTTCTACACTGATTTTGTATTAACACTTGGAACTAAAGTCTCAAACATGATGGAACTAAGAAGAAGAGAGGAGGATTTGCCCTCCCCAAGTCAAATAAAATAACTAAATTCTTGTTGGAAGGAAAAGATTAAAAAATTGAGTAACATTGTTCAAGCATGCAGCAAAGCCATACTAAAAAGAGAAGAACTGTTCAATAAATATTGATCTAGAAGGAAGTATTAATGAGGTACAAGACCCTAAATTAATTCTCAACTCAATGTTTCTAACAAAGAAACAATTTTACAAACAAGTTGAGATATTCAAAGGGTTATTAGTTGAAAATTTGTATGGCATACTCAAATATAATGAAGATGAAATAGACAATTGCCTAGTTGATTATTCCATGAAAAATCAATATATAGATGAACTAGTACATAGTATTTATCTTGACTTAATATACTTGGAAGGTGAATTATTCAACATTAAAATCATGCATTAAATAAATGTCTCACCAATGAAAATTTGTATTGGAGATTGGTTAAGAAAGACAATAAAATAATTAACCAAAGAAGGGAAAGAAATAATTGAGATGATGCCTATAACCGTCAATTAAGATAATAAAAGGACAACAACAATAAAGTGAAGAGACACAAGATACCATCATAGTAAGTTCATGATGATCATATTTTGCATTTTTTATTAGTTTTTCATCCAATTACTCTGCTTCTTTGACTAGAAAGGTTTAACAAAAAATTGATAACTTCTCCTTGTCTTCTTTCCAGGTCTTGCTACTCTGTCATTTCCCACCATCCTCCTTATACAAATTACTTATTTTTCATATTTTATTTATGTTCCATGGGATCCCCAATCCTAGTCCTAAGGACAAACACATTTAAATTTCAAGGCTTTGTAACAGACTATATATTTTTCATAAATCCCAAAAGAACTATTTCAGGATCAATTTTGAATGTACTTTGTAACTCTGATTTTTGAGTATAATTTTTTTGAGATTCATATATCATTATATTTAGTTTAGAAACCTATTTGTTTACTTTATTAGAGTTCTCTTATGCATGCAAACCATATTCTTTTATTTTATGTGATAAAAAATGTTTAGTTTAACTATGATGGATGTGAGGAAATTTTGTCTATCTTTTTCAAGTGTATGAAGTGTGCGGTTCTTGGTAATTTATTAGGAGATCTCCTAAAAAAAAACATTTTATTTCTTGTTATTTTTTCTTGCAACCGTTATATTTCTTTGATTATCATGACAGACTTGTGCAAAGTCCTATATTCTAAAAATCGAGAGTTCCAAGAAAATATTAAAACAAAGAGGAGTACCACCTCTATAAAAACACATGGGGATTTGTATCCCTGTGAGGATGTCATTTTGGTCTTGATGGATCCAAGCATCAACACATCTCTTTTTCAATCCCAATGTACCATACTTAGAAAATTTTCAAATCTCAAAATACTTATTTTTCCTTCGGAACGATGAAATTGCAAGAGGTCAATTTTTTTTTCATTTTAGAAAGTATTTCTCCATCCTCCCATTTCCATACTTAGTCTCATTCTTGAATTGCAAAAAAAAAATTTATTAAATTTTTATCACCCCACCTATTTCTTCGTCTATTGTGTTATTTCTTATACTTAGTTTTATTTTCTAGTTTTATCATTGAAGAGGATTTTGCACGATCCTTTTAAAATATGATCATTCCCCCATCCATGTGATAATTGGTACTAAGACAAAATTTCAAGTTTACTCACTATAACCTCAGAAATAGAGATTAGATTTTTCAAAATGTTAATATCCATTATTGCGCTCTACCGAAAGATTTTTCCCCATGTTATGGTAATCAAAGAAAACTTTAATGCTTGGATCATATGAAGTTAATGTATGAAGACCATTATTAATATAGTGATTTCTTCTATATTAACTTCATAATTTCAAATTTAATTCATCCAAATTCTCCCTCGAAACAAAAGCTCCAATATTAACTTAAAGAGGGAAACAATTATTCAATAATCATTGGAGTCCTCTACATGTTATTATAATCACAGAAGAGGATGGTGAAAAATAAAATAAAGGTTTTGCGGTGACACATTGAATACATTTTCACGAGAGAATGCAAAAAATCACTGGTCCAAAGTTTAAAAGAAACATTCTTCATTACTTACTGAAGAAAGGAATGCTAATATTGTATGGACGTCTGGGATAGTCTAGGAAAGTTGTGTTCTAGAAGTACATTTGACACAAAGGACTTAGTAATATGGTGTACTGACAACTTCTAGAAATACCAAAGTACTATCAAAATGAATGGGCGCTCACCGATTTCCTTGAGGCCACCTACTTTCAATCATATGCTTAAATAGCTTAAGCCAATTGCAATATTTAAAGTCGAGTAAGCCAAGAATTTTATCAAAGATAAAAATGGCATCAAATGTATATTTCCATAGTCCTTGGAGGATCCCTTAGCAATGTTGTAGGACTTATCGTTCAAATAGGTTAGTCAGCTGAAGAAACCGTACAAAGAAATTGCATGTTTTTTAGCTTGAATTCTTGGGTTGGAATCCATTGTTGTTATTTCTAGATTGGCTTTGTATATATTGTATTACTCTATTAAATTAATTTTTGTTTTGATTGGTCAAGGATTATATCCATGTAAATAACATCTCAATTGTCAAATTTTACGAAAGACAAAAAAAATTATATGTCTAGGTATTTAGTTTTCGCTGTCATTGATAGCCATGAATTTCAAGGGATCCATATTTATACTTGTTATCCATATCTATGGAATAAAAAAGTAATGTACCACTTCTATGAAGTTTACAAATCTTTCCTTTCTTATTTCAAAAAAATAACGTTTGGGGAAAATACTTGAAGATTGTCATTAGAAGCAACATCATTTTTTTATCAAAAGGGTGTAGTTGAATACAATGAATATTAAAACATTATCAGGATCTATTGTTCTAGCATGACACCTATTTATCTCCCATTTATGTATATGATAAAATGTTCATAATATAAGTTTGCAAATAGTACAAATTCTAGGCAAATTTCTTTGTTCAAAGAAAGAAAAAACAATTTATTCAATTACCATGGAAGGTCGGTGAGATAATGGTTAAGAATGATTGAAATATTGATGAATTTTTTGTTCAAATTGAGCCTTATAATATAAATATTGTTGAATATGTGAAAGGGTTTGATCCACAACATTTTTTTATGAATCATATAATTTCCACTAGTTTTAGTGTCTCATATATTAACACATACATATATGAGGATGAGGAGGACATAGAAGACACTTCTCAAGAAAAATTAATCCAGGACCTTGAAACTATTATAGGCACAAATGAGGCATATAAACAACATTTAAAGGTTACAAGTGAAAAAGGTTCTAAATCTCAAATTTATCCCAAAGAAATAGCACTCCAAAACAACATACCCAGAATATTGTCGAAGACAAACAAATTATTCAATTAATAATTCAGGGGCCGAAGATGAGACTGATCATGGTAAAAATAATATTGAGTCAACCCACAAACAACCAGTTGTTAATAAAAAATGCATAAAAATAAACAAGAGACAAAGAAATTCATACATGATGATGTTATCCTTTTGCAAGACATGGACCTTGACGTTGGCATAGAAAACATTGAATTCCCATAATAAGAGCAAAGAACTCTACTAGAAAAGGAGATAATTGTTCAATAAACCACTTTTGATGAAGAAGAGTCATTAACATTCCACAACACATCATTTGATAATGAATTAAAAAAACTAGAGTTTGAAAGTATAAATTCAAGAGGAAAAAGGGAAAAATATTCAACAATAGATTTAAGAGGGGTTTCAACATCAAAAATTTTAAAAATCCATATGGTTAGTGGAAATTCCCTATATATATCAATTGATGACATGGAAGAAAAAAATGAAAGGTTAAAAAATAAAGTCAGAGAACTGGAAAATTCTTTGATGACACCTCCAATCTTTGCAAAACCACTTGTTTTTTTCCAACCCAGGATGAATCCCAACAACCTGCATGGATCTAATTATAAGTGGAGAGGAAGAAACAATTTACTTGTTACAGTAAGAAAAATTGTTGAGGAACACATTGTTGATTAAGGTTGGTTGTCATTGATGTCAACCCTTGAAGGAAGTTGGAGAACCCAAGTTTGGGTAATGGACCCAAGTTTTTTTTATGGATAACGGTATGAGTTTTGATATATTTGTATGAAATACTATTCTATATGGATAGTACATGTCATTCTGTTTCCAGTGGTATGTGGAACGTCACATAACTCCACACGGTTAGAGAGTTATGGCCATGTGAAGTTGGAGAGCCCTCATGAGTCATCTAGAATCCCCAAAAAGTCAAAGTAGTAAAAATGGTTTAACTATTTTTAGAAGGTAAATAATAAATTGAAGTGATGAGTGTACTATAATTCAAAGTGAATACAAAATAAATTATTTAAATAATAAAGTTAATGGAGAAATTACTAAGTTGACAAGTGGTTAGAAGTGGGCTAGCCCTAAAATAAGGAAAGTGGTTTAAGATGGTTAGAAGGTAACCCCTTGAGGTAAAGTGAAGTGATCAGTGTACTATAAGTCAAAGTGGATACAAAATAAATTATTTAAATAATAAATTTAATGGATAAATTACTAATTGG
>SNQJ01S0176783.1:0-19907 GCA_010110895.2 Picea sitchensis | reverse complement strand
TGGGAGGAAGTGCTAGCCTATAGGCTACAGGTCCCACTCTATCTAGAACCTCAAAGGGTCCACAATACCATGGTGATAACTTGGCACAAGCTCCCATTTTTAGGGAACTCTTTCTGGCCTAATTCTGAGATATACATGGTCTCCCGTTTTGAACTCTTGTGAAGTTCTCTTTTGGTCCGCATAGCTTTTCTGTCGGTTTTCAACGACCTTCAGATTTTGTTTTATCTAAGTCACTTGTTGTTCCATTTCTTTCAACATGTCGGGTCCAAAAGAAATCCTATTTATGGGATTACTCCAGCTGACTAGAGTGTTACACGGTCTACCATAGAGGACTTCGAAGGGACTCCTTTTTAAGGATGCTTGGTAACCGTTGTTGTAGGTGAATTCTACCAGTGGAAGGTAGTCTTCCCATTTCCTGGGTTGATGCATTACATGCATCCTTAACATGTCCTCTAATATTTTCACTCTTTTTGTCTGTCCATTGGTTTGAGGGTGATAGGCAGTGCTAAACAACAACTTGGTCTCTAAACCAGCCATCAGTGATTTCAAAAAATTGGAAGTAAATTTTGTGTCTCTGTCAGACACTATCTCTTTCATCATACCATGCAGTCTGAATATCTCCTTCATAAATACCTGGGCGATGTCGATTTCTTTGCAAGTCGATTTGAAGGGAATAAAATGAGAAGACTTTCTCAATTTATCCACCACTACCATAATGGCATCGTTCTATTTGGTCGATGTTGGTAATCCAGTGATGAAATCCATGGAGATGGTTTCCCATTTCCATTCTGGGATCGGTAAAGGTTGCAATAGTCCTGCTGGGTGTCAATATTCTGCTTTAACCTGTTGGCATTCTATGCATTTGGCCAAGTATTCGGCTATGTCTTTCTTCAACCCCGGCCAATAGAATTGTTTTCTGGTAGCCATGATCATCTTCTGGTATCCTGGATGACCAGTATAGGGTCTTTTATGTAGTTCATCCATAATGAACCTCTTCAAGTCGTCACAATTTGGAATATACAACCTATTTCTGTAAGTGAGCATACCTCCTTCGGTCATCTAGTATCCTTCATATTTTACTCCAGTGGGTTTTTGCTGTAGGTACATGGTCATAGTCTAAATGAAGGGATCTGTCTCTTGTGCATTTTTGACTGTTTCCTTGACATCCGTCTCATAGGTGCTCACCGTCGCCAGCTGAATTTATTTCATGCTTCTGCTAAGGGCATAGACAACCCTATTTTCCTTTCCTTTAAAGTGTTTGATTTTGAAATCAAACTCGCTAAGGAGGGCCATCCACCTAGCTTGCCTAGCATTGAGCTTTGGTTGATCGAACAGGTATCACAATCCATAGTGATATGTCATAAGTACAAATTTTCTTCCTAGGAGGTAATGTCGAACAGGCCTCGATCGACAATTAGCCCTATGGTCTATGCCTTGGCCAATATGACCTCCTCTCATATGATCATCGTCTTATTCCCATCGGGACTTATCACGACGAGAGCCCGACCTCTTGTCAACGAGACTCCTGAATCCCCGATTCCCGATTTCCCAATATGACATCACCTAGCCCCACAATGGAACTTTCTGCCTTTTCGCGATTTCGAAACTTTTGTTCCTGAAATGCGTGTATCTCCTGTCTTCAGGATTCGTGAAATGTCGAACCCCAATATGTCGATGACTCTTCCTTGTTAGGATTTTCCCCAAAAACTTCGATTGTTGCCACGCGTCCTCCTATGATGGACGGTCCTCAATCATTTCACATTTTCGGTACTCCAGTTCCCGAAATGTCTTTGGGCTCTTGTCCTCAGAACCCTCAAAGTTTCGATTCCTGAAAGTCCAATATGACGCCTGCTGGGAAACCCCTTTTTCCGCCTTGATCACGATCAACAGCTGTGATCGTCCACTAGACCAACAGCCCTGGTTAAATCTTTAGGATTTTGTGACTTGTGATTTTGGAACTCGCGAGTATGAGAGGGCTCACATATAGACCTTCTGAGAGCCGAAACTCTGAAAACACTTAACTTAACCACACGCTAACACTTCGGGATCTCGCAAGTCGGGATTTTGGGACTCGCGAGAACAAGGGGAATACATTTTTTGGTATTCCTAGTATCAAAATGCCAAAATGCCTACCGAAAGCCATGTGTCCCTATCGATGAACGGTCCAGATACTTCCACAGACCCTGGGGGTTTACGGTCCCAATTCTCTTTGTTAATCGTGAATATAGAAGGAAAGGGGGGGGTTAAGAAATTAATGCCCTTGTATCTTTCTTCGATCTAACGGTCACGATTGACCTCAGATATTTCGACAATATCTTATCCATTGATCATTATTTATCCATACGCTTCCATTACAGAACTTTGCAAGTCGAGGTTTTGAGACTTGCAGATGCAAGGGATTATGCCTTTGGGTATTCCAGTTATCGAAGTGCCAAAATACCGAGGTCAAAAGGACCCATTCTCCCTCGCGCAGGGTTTCAGGACTTATGCCCACAAATCCTCCAGCAAACTCTTGGTTCGATTGTCCAAAAAGGTATTTCGGGAGGTGAGGTCCATTTCGGGTATTCCTAGAGATGAATACGAGCCTAAATTTCCCGAGCACAAACTTGAAGTTTGAATTGGTTCAATATTCGTATATATATATATCTATATATATATATATATATATACTTTCATCTATAAACATAAGCCATATGTGTTTTTTCTGTTACAGGCATACAACTACCATTTCTTAATCAAAACTCCACATAGATAGTCTATACTGAAAGCCTTCATAATTTCACAGTTTATGAGCATAGAAGTCAGAATATACATTTCAAGATGCAAGATGAAAAACACTTATCAGAGAAACGCCAGAAGTAATGAAACTGCTGAGAGGGGTGCTCATTTCCACCCAACTGTAGGCTCAGCGACTCCCAACGGATTTACCACTAGCCACCCCCGAGCTGAGACCATGATGCTGTGAAACTGCGTCTCAGTTTTCCAATGACCGAGAACGAGGGTTACTCTCCCTCTTCTTTTCTATCACTCACTCTGTATTTTCCAGAGTTCTTCCTCCTTCCCTCGCATCTTCCCCTTCATGCTTCTCCCTCATGCCTTTTCCTCTTGCGAGGTTGTGTGGCACAACTTTCTGCGCACTGGTCAGGCCTGAGACTCCTACAGATGGGCAGTTCACCTCCCCCATCCCTCATTAATTGCTGAGGAGCCATCTACCTACCAGCCTGTGAGACATTAAATTCAAGCCAACAAGCCGCTCTTGGTTCTTTGGGCCAGTGAAGACCAAATATGGTATTGGTTTTCAGTGGAATTTCACGCCACCTTTCGAGGTGCCTTCCACCACCTTTCTTCAGCCATCGTGGTCTCTTTTTTAGCATTTCCCCTCTCAGCAGTCCTGAAATATATACATTCATAATATTATTTACATCGACCTTTTTCATAAGGTCCATTCACATCATACATTCACATTTCTAAGTTTTCCATGGTTCTTGGCCAGTATAGTTATTTTTACAGACTGGGGGAAACAGGGTGTTATAGGACCCCTTTTTTTCTTTAAGAAAACTCTTTAAATTAACTTTTATTTTGGAAATTTTAACTAGATATATTTTTAAAGAGAGTACCGTTTTTTAATTTTTTGGGAAATATATTCAATTTTAAATCCATGGAAACCAATTTGTATGCATAGTTCATCATTCCATATTTCCAATAAATCTTTTTGTTCTTTCAATTTTTTAGTGCATCTATAATGATACAAATACTTACAAATATCATAAAATAACAAAAGTACACACCATGTACATAATGTGTATGTGTAGCACAAATCCATGATAGATAAGTTAAACACTAACTCCTTAAAGAATAGTGGAACCCCCTCCAAATATACAAATACCATTCACACTTCACAATTCTCATCTCCGTAATGGATACATGATCTCTTATATATAGCTATTCACACTTGCACATGAGGCCCCGTTATCACTAGGTTGACCCTATTACATATATATTTACACATTTCATGTACATTTAGGCCCATATATGCCCCCCTTGTGTCATAACATAGTACCCTCCTTCAAAATATTTGTCCTCAAAGCTTTGCATTAAAGGCTTCACATGTAGCCTAGGTCAAAGCTTTGCATTTAAAGGCTTCACATGTGATGAAACCAAGTAATATGATTTTCTTATGTTCCTGCTTTCTTCATTCCATTGTCGATTATCTATCCATTCAAAATCAATTATTTTTAGTCTTAATCCTTGTTGTCTAGTTGTTGCATAATTTTGTTTCCTTTGATTCCATGTATTTTTGTTGAAGCTTCTCCAATTTGTAGTGGTTGTTGGTCTCTCATAATAGCTTGTTGAAGAGTAGTTTGGTGATGCCTTGTTCCATGAATATTGACAAGTATTCCATATTCATCATTCATAATATCGATGTCGTCCTTCTTGTCTTCCTTGAAATGTTTCTTGGTAATGAGGGTGTCGATACAATTTCACATTTGATGGTCTTTCTTCACTCTGCACATGGATTTCATCTATCTTCTTTTCAGCGACAATGGCATCCTTGATCATATTTGCTTGATCTTTGATTACTCTAGACTTCGATATAATACCATCATATTTAGCATGTACATCCTCTATATGGTGTTCAAATTCTTCAATTATCTTATGTTGACCTTCTTGAATCTTTCATATCTTGAAACCCATTCCATCCTCTTCCTCATTAAATTAAATTTCCAACAAGGTATATTTTGTCCAAATCCCACCCCTGGATATCAAGATACTATATCCAGAAGTTTGTTGCTCAGAAGTCGTTGATCAAATCTCATGGTGTAATCCTATCCCTTGATTTAATTTCACCTCCTCCATTACAAATTCGAATTTTCCTTTGTAATGTATATCCCACATGAATTTATGGTGACGATTTTTAAGAGTTTATAAAGAAAAAGGCTCCATGCATTTCATGGTAAGCATAAAGAGACTATGGAGACTTGGAGATTCGACCCCTTAGAAAATTAATGAAATAATTAAAATTTTGATAGACCAATCATCATCCACCTAGTTCCCAGTCAGCAATGAGCGAGCATCCACAACATTGGTGAATCAGTGTCCAGGTCATCACCACATGTCATAGTGCCATTAGTTACCATTGTTCAAGATATTACACGCACCTATGATTTTTTTTTCATTTTATTTTCCTAAGTTTATTTGGATATGTTGAGGGTCCCTTAGTCTAATATATTCTCCCCTAGACAAGGGTGTCACATACCCTCTGGTCAATTCTCAGTTAACGTTCAGTTAGACTAGTTAAGTGTATTGTTTCATGTCAACAATGGATTTATCACCAAGTGTTTCACACTAACCTTGGGATCATCACCAATAATGCACACTTTCATTGGGATAATCACCAGTAATGTGCATGTTATATGTGTGAGTGATCTCCCCCTCATTTTACTCCAATTTGGCTAGTTAACTGACAACCACATGGCCAATTAACCACAACTAGGTGCAAGTTGACTCCAGTTACTAATAGTGTGTGTCACATATCTATAGAACAATCCTAATGTGCATTATCTTGGATACTATAGCGATTTAGTTGTGTCATACAAAGTATATCACTTGTATTGTATCATTCTCTCATTCAGATAATATAAAATATTTCATTATTTTCTCCATTTTTGTCTCATTTATTTATTCTCCATTGCCAAAATTGTATGCTTCATTGTTAGATAGATCTTATGTGCAGGTATCTAAGAAACTATTTATGGTATCATATTCCACGTGCCACTAGAAAGGATCGTCACCAACACTCTTTTACAGGTACTAAAGATGCAACAAAACAACAGGAAAGATGGAATTTCCTGCATCTACAACTCTAACACCATATAAATACTTCGAATGGAAGCCAATAATTACACACTTACTCTTGTGTGAAGGCTTGTATCGGATATCCATGGCCACAAAAACAGAACCCACCTTAGTAGTGGAAAAATCCAAGAACTTCAATCGCATGGATGAGGCTCATGGTTTCCTATGCATGTCTATTTCTCTTGACCTGTGGCTTCACATTGATGCATGAAAGACACCAAATGAGATCTGGACCACCTTTTCCAGTCTCTTTTGCAATCAGGATGAAATAAGGGGCCATTTTCTCAAAGAAGAATTGAACTCCTTAGATCTGAAGAATTTTGACAATGTCCAATATTTCTTCACCAAATGTAAATCTCTCCTTCATGAATTGCCAGAATTCGGTATCGAAAAATACAAACAATAAAAAAAAAATGGTTCTTGCTATCATGAAAAAACTTGGACCGGAATTTAGTGTATTTGTCTCCACATTTCATTCTACCAAATGCACAGCAGGAGAAACCTAGACCTTGCCTTCATTGTCACAGTTCATTAAGGCTTTGACACATGAGCATGATAATCTCATTCAAATGGGCATAATAAAGGGCCCTAAGAAACATGCACATGATTTTCATGATGGAATCAACTCTCAAAATCCTAAATCCAAATAGAAAGATAAAGGAAAGGCATAGACGGAAGGGTAATCCAAACCCTTCAATGATTCCTCTAGTTCCAAAGGTGTAAAAAACAAGCAAGGGAAGAACTGCGGTTACTAAAATTGTGTGAACCATCCAGAATTTTAATGCATGATGAAGAAGATTGATTAGATGACATAGATTCTTTAGAAGAAAAACCCCATGGATCACATTCGTAAAGTTTCCAAGAATTCAGAAGATCAAGCCCCTAATAAAGGTAATTCACATGCATTAGTAGGTATCCATTCTTCACCATACGCATGGATTGTAGATTCAGGCACTTCCAATCACATGGGAAACACAAAGGATATTTTATCCTCTGTAACTTCATGCATGGGGCCTTCTATCTTCATGGGGAATGACTCTCTAGTTGAGGTCACCAGAAAAGGGAGAGCATAACTATACCATGGAATATTCGAGAACGTTCTACATGTTCCTCAACTTTTCGTCAATATGCTCTCGATGTATCATATTACACACTCAGGATCAGGAAAAAAGGTCGATTTAACGATAGACTTTGTGTCCATATTCAACATGCAAGACAACTCCAAAAATTTTATCGGGGCGGTAAATCATAAATCTCGTTTATACACTTTTTCAAAGTTTATTGAACTTGATTCCTCTATACTACTTAAACATGTTGGTGACAATAGTATATTATGGCATGAGAGGTTTGGTCACCTGAACTTTAGGTACATGCAACAACTTATTAATAAGGGTATGGTCATCGGGTTACATGATATCCACTTTTTTGAAGGGGTTTGTGAAGGATGTGTCCTTGGTAAGCATCCTCAAGAGACGTTCGAGAAGGGGAAGGTTCACAAGGCCTCCTCTCCATTGGATCTAATTCACAATGATCCCATGGGTCCATTCCCACATTCATCAGCAAGGAAAGGCACATCCTTACATTTTTGGATGATTACTCATGTTATACTTGGCTATTTTTTTCTAAGGAAGAGGTTTAAGGTCTTTGAGCATCTCAATGAGTTCAAATCACTTCTTGAGACACAATCGGGGAGAAATATTAAATCCCTCCATACAGATAATGGGGGGGAATATGTAAACAAATATGTTCAAAATATTTTTCTTGAAGATGGGATACAGTTGTAGCACATAGTACCATATACTTTGCATTAGAATGGGATTGTTGAGCTGAAAAATAGATCTCTCAAAGAGATGCCTAGTTGTTTTCTACATGCAAAGGAACTTCCTCTAAATATTTGTGCTAAGGAACTTAATTGTTCCAATCACATTCATAACATATCCCCTCACTAATATGTTAAGAACAAGACTTCTTTCGAGGCTTAGAGCGAAAAAAACTGGAAGTCACCCACTTTCATATCTTTCGATCATGAGCATGGTCCATCATTCCCTCTAAGAAGAGGAAAGCACTAGATCTACAAAGCCACCCATGAATATTTATCGGTTATCCTAATGGTGTGAAGGGATATAGATTACTTGATCCCTCTATAGACCATCTCATCATTGAGCACATTGTCTAGTTCAAGGAAAGTGCCTCACATGCTCCACATGAGCCACATGCAGAGGATTTTGTACTTACACTAGTTGTGAATGATGATTCCACACATTCAGAGCACACCATATATATGATTTTCAATATAGAGACGGACGATTCATAGGATATAGATGCACAGTCAGAGCATCCAGATGAAAAATCAAATAATTAAGATGCACATTCAGTACATATAGATGAGGAGCCTAGGAATATGCCCAAGTGGGAACAATCCATAATTCATGATGTAGGACACCTTGTTGGGATACAATGGATATGAGGAGGACCAAATATCAGTTTGGGGATCCTCCTCATGTACTCACTTCCATTGAGCCCATGATGCCTTTACATCGTTATATGGTTCAGTCTTCAAACTCGAAGTCCTATAGAGAGGCTATAGGGAACCTCTTCTGGGAAGCATCAAAGAAAGAGTACAAATCTCTCCTCGAGAACCAGAATTGGGATTTGGTTTCACTTCCTTCAAACATGAATCTTGCCAAATGCAGATGGGTCTACAAGTCCAAAAGTGCAGTGGATGGGAAGGTTAGTAGACACAAGGAAAGACTAGTTTCCAAGGGATTTAGTAGATCCACAAAATCGACTATGATGAGACTTTTGCTCGAGTAGAAAAGTTATATTCTATCAAGTTGGCCCTTTCCATTGGAGTATCTTGGGGGTGGAAAGTACATCATATGGATGTGAAGAATGCTTTTCTTCATAGGGATCTCTCAAAGGATATTTATATGGAGAAACCACCTGGATTCATTCATAATTCATCTTTAGTGTGTCGACTCAAAAACTCACTCTATGGCCTCAAGTAGATGCCTAGAGCATGGTACACAAAGATGGATGCCTAATTTATGTCCAAGAAATTTTTTAGATGCAAATCCGATCCAAATGTCTACATGTTAAGGACCACTGACTCACTTCGAATCCTATTCCTATATGTGGATGATCTCTTGATCACCAACAATTCAGTTTCAATGATTTCTATAGTAAAGTGCATCCTTCATGATAGGTTTTCGATGATGGACATGGGCCAAATCCGTTTCTTTCTTTGTCTTGATATCAGTCAATATGATTCAGGCATCAATATCTCTCTGACTAATGATGCTCGAGATCACATGGAGATATTCCACATGATAGAATGTAAGTCTGCACCTACACCCTTCTTATATGGGGTTAGACTTGAGGATGGTAGGGATACACCAGTGGTGGATAGAAACTTATATAGATAGCTTGTGGGGATCCTTTTGTATCTCACCCACACCCGAAAATATCTATCATATGTAGTAGGAGTAGTTTCCAGGTACATGCACGAGCTACATGAGTTACAATGGAAGGATTCCTAGTGCATCCTCGGATATGTTCATGGAACCATCAATTATGGGATCCACTATGCATCAGGTTCCAAGTTTGATCTCATATTCTTCACCGATTTTGACTGGGTTGGCAATGGAATCGATTGAAATTGCACCTCTGGGTACATGTTTAGTTTGGGATCCAGCCTAATTTGTTGGTTGAGAAAAAAGCAGTCAATTATTTCTCAATCTTCAGTAGAGGCTGAGTATAGGGGAGCAGTCAATATCACCATCCAGGAATTATGGCTTCATAACTTCCTAACCAATTTTGGCATTTAGTTCCATTGTCTTACTGTGATATGGTGTGACAACCAGAGTACACTCAAATTCTATCAAGATCCAGTACATAGACAATGGGAAAAACATATCTAGATCCATATTCATTTTGTCAGGGAGCCGATTCATCATACGGTCATTGATTTGTAGTATTTCCCTTCTGTCGAGAAGACTACCAACATCTTCACCAAGCCTTTCACTAAGAAAAAATTCCATATTTTTTACAATCATATTGGAGTAAAGGACACAATTTCCTAGCAATTGTATTTATCTTCTTTTGATACATTGTATTTTGAGGGGGGGGGTCCCATGAGGTTTTCCCTCTTTCCTCACTTTATTTCAGTTTTCATTAGTTTCATTATTCATGTGTACCTAACATGGCCTTTTTTTTCAGGACCCATTCATTATGTACACTCCCTACACTAGTACAAAATTAGAGATAAGTGACCAGGGAACCAAAACATTTGGTCACCATAGTTTTTTAAAGGGATAACTGACCAATATTGATAAATTTTAAGTGAGATAACTAAAAAATACCGAGATAAATTACCTCTTTGGTCATGTGATAAGAACTAAATTGAAAAATACCAATATAAATGACCAAATTTGGTCATGGGATATAACTAGACTAAAAATGACCACATAAAAATTGGTCATTTTTAGTTGTGTCACTCTGACAATGGAAAATTACAATTTTGACAATGAATTTGTACAATTTACTAAATTCTAACACTGCAGATGGATTCATAGACCTAAAGGGGTCTCTGAATCTATCTGTAGTATCATAATTTAGTAAATTATAGACTCCCTCATTTGTCACATCTCAACAATTTACACCAAATTAGCTATCATGATGATGACCTAGTGAGCTATATTAGCTTATATACCATCATCTTGAAAATTCCCTTAGGAACTAATTGCTTTGAACTAGATCCAACCATGGGAATTTGGAAAATACTCCATATAGTCAATTATTAGACTTTATATTGCACATTGAGAGATTCAAATTGGGGGTTGTTTTCCTGCAACAACCCCTTCTACATTTTTTTGATTAAAAAATGAAGTCCCTCTTAAAAATAAAAAATAAAATCATTTGTTTTCCCTTTTAATTGATTGGATTTGTATCGCTTGTGTTGGGGACCTTGATGTTTTCTCCTTTTGTATTTATTGATTTTAATTTCATGATTTTAAACATGAAATTCAAACAATATTTCAATTTTGTTCTTAAAGAGGTTTTGGTTCCCATGCATTCCCGGTTGGAAAGTGAACTTCATGGTTTATATTTCACCCTTTATTTTACTCTCACCATATGCGACCATAAGCGAGAAATGCTTACTCATACCTACATTTTATATCTTCAATTTTATCACAAATTCCAAGAGAATTATTGTTTTACGACGAGCAGTGGCACATGCATATTTATAACGGCATTTTTTTACATTTTTAGTTGTTATTTATGTGCAGTCGTGATTGCATTTGGTAAATTTCATGTCAGAAATTTCATTCGTTACCACTTTAAAAGTTCCATGTTTAAATATTTTATTGCATTGTGCAAGTAGAAAATTGTATACATGCAAGTTGTACCTTCATTTTGCAAATATTCCAACATTGTGACTATTTATCATCGATTTGAATTGCATTGATGACTTTTCAACCACACACTTTTCTACAGAGAAATGTGTATCCTTATGGCCCTATTTGATGTGTGCTCTCTTCATATATTTTCAATTCTTTTGCCCTAATCAGATCCCAAAGGATACCTTCTGACATTTTTGGATAGAATCCATGCCAAACATGTTGGTGTAGATTATTTCCTCTCACCTAGGGGGATTTATAGTGGGAACCTACTGGCATGGAACTAGCCAAATTCTCAACATTGGTGACAATCAGTTGAGCATATATTGCAATTTTAATTGTTATATTTTACTCCCTAATTTTGGTGTCAATAAATATGCTCCTGTTAATTTTGATTGACCAATTACATTGATATATTTACTTAGATTTATTTGTGCCTTTTAGGAACCCAAATTTGAATGGACTAAATATTTAGGATTAGTTAATGTTGAAGGACATGTGACCTGGCTACTCGTGCGACTTGTGTCATCGTATTATTCATGGTCCATTGTAATGCTCAACTATGCCTTAGCTTGTGTCATGACTTGAAAGGATTCTTCTTGGAGATTCATGAAGGAAAACATTCGTCTTTATTCTACACTTGCTTTTCAAAAAAAAATCTGGTTGTTAGTGACCTTTTGGATTAAATTATTATGATCAGTTTTTGTCGTTCTTTTTATATCGTGTTTCTTAATTTCTGATAACTATTTTCTTCTAAGCACATTTTATACTATATAATCATCTCCCAAAACTCTGCATGTGTGACAAACGATATCATAGGGTCAATATCAAGTCTAGGAAGTGTGTGAAAGCCATCATTTTTAGATTGTCATCTTTCCAATTTTGATGAGCATACACTGAATGTAGAATTTACATTTTTATACACTCTATGGTACCCATGGTTGTGGAATTCCATGGGCTATTCTTAAAAAAATTGAATGATTTATGGGATTTATTTCAAGAGGAAATAGCAAGGTCATAGGTCGACTCTTTGCTATGGTTACCCCTACATAGTTGTATAGTTGAGCCATTATGACCACCCTTCTGTGAAATTTACAAACTTGTATAGACTGTTCATTATTTGCAATCATGAACAATTTGGAAATGATAAATATATTCATGTAGAATAATAGAAGTTTGGAAAATATGACTGCTCAGTTGGAATTGTGTTGCAACTCATGCTTGGAGACAAACTCTTCCCCACTGAAAAAATAAGGTGTTAGAGTTTTCAAACACCCAAAGAATTTATGATTACTGATCAATCAAGGAAATAAGTACTAGTGAACAAGGTTCACAAATTTCTATCCCTTTTTATCGATTAAAGTAACCTGATCAGATTAGTTGTTGCAATTTGAAAGACAACTTCCCCTTTGCATCAATAAAGACTCTGCAATTTATTCTCATAATTGGCACTGTTGTGGCTGATTTGAAATGTTAATTATGTGTCATCTGTCACTTGCAAAGTTATTGGACTCGACTAGACTAGGGACTCATTTTGGTCCTATATTCAAAATTGACCAGCGGAAAATAAAAACCCATCATCTAACCTGACTATGACTCAACATATATAAAATACAAAAATAGAGATTTTCAAGAAAAATATGTATATTTTACATTGAATATGTGATGGTTTTGTTTTAAAATATTTTGGTTTGGAATATTTACATAGCTCTTACACCAGGTTTTGATTAATAAAATGTTTGAAAGAAACATCGTTTCGACTTGTATCTTATATTTTATATGGATTTCTAGTGATATTAAAAGGCGTAACACATAATTTACCTGGTCAAATATATATTGTTGGTTTCAAAAATTAAACTAGTTTTTATTATGGACATATTGAATTCATTTTTCTTAAGCTGTTACTGTAAGCTTATATGGTGACTATTAAATAAATAATGGTCAAACTTTGTGCTACGTGTTTGATTCGAAATATTTTTGGGAATGAGCACAAATAGGGTATTTGATTTTTGGACATGCTGATATGGATTGAAATAAGAAAAAGCTAAGTCATGAAGTAATTAGAGCATATTTTTATTTTACATACAAGATCAAATCCCTCAAGATTTCATTTTTCATACATCATTCCTAAATTCCCAGAAACACATATCATTTTAGCTTCATCTTTCTTCTCCCCATTGTATGAAATGAAAATAATTTTCTATGGAAAAGAAGGTTACCCACAGTTTGATATGAAAATTCTAACGAGAGTGTTGGGTATGGATTATATTCTTTGCACAAGTAGTCTATTTTACATTACGACGAGTGCATAGGGGGGTGTAGGGGGTGTAGGGGGAAATGCCCTTGAGAAAAAAAAAATTCCTCAGGAGACGTGTCATGTTTTTGCCTCATTTTTTTGTGTTGCCTCGATTTTTGTGTCCATTGTTGGGCGGTTTCTCGGGCCATGGTTTTTTATTGATGGTTTTCTATTTCCGGTTAAAGAATTAGGTTTGTTGACTAATATAGGTCATCGGGTTAAGGTTTTGGATGGGGGATCCTATATGTATATTGTATTGTAAACAATGTATCACTATGAATGAATATAGAATATGTTGGTTTTCCTAGTTTGGGTTTCTAAGGGAGAAATATCTTTGTAATGTTTGTATTTTCCATTGTATATTTTTTGTTCTTTTACTAAAAATTTGTTTGCAGTAAATATTGTACAAGGTTAAAATCTACATTTGGTATCAAATCTTTGTTGGATTCAGGGGGACGCCTTTGTGGTCAAGGGTTTGGATCAGGACTATGATAAGTCTTGTTATAGTGGGAAATCTTTGTTATTGATTTTTCAGGTGAAAATAAATGGCGAGCAATTCGAAAATGGAGATCGAGAATTTTAATGGGAAAAATTTTGAGTTGTGGAAGTTCAATATGGAAAATTTGTCGGTGGACGGAGATCAATGGATCACGGTAGATCTAGGTATTGCACTTATAGGAACTTCAATAGATGACTGGAAAATTTTGGATCGGAAGGCGAAGAGCACAATCTGACTATGTCTCTCATATTTAGTATTACTGAATGTGTAAGAGGAAGCTACAGCCAAGGATTTATGGGATAAGTTGTGGAAGTTGTATCAGTCTAAGTCCCTAGTAAATAAACTATTCCCGAGAAAGAAGTTGTATAACCTAAGGATGAGGGATGGATACTCGGTGGCAAAGCATTTGAACGCCTTCAATAATTTGGTAAGTTAGTTAGTATCTATTGAGATTAAAATTTCAGATGAATATATGTGTATTTTTTTACTGTGTTCTTTACCAGACTCATGGGATAGTCTGGTTTTGGCCATAGGTAGTAATACAACTGCCTTGAAGTCTGATGAAGTGGTATCATCCTTTTTGTCAGAGGAGATGAGACAGAAGAATATGGAAGGACAAAGCACAAACACATTATGTGCAAGAGGACGCTCCCAGGAAAAAAATAAATCTAATTTATCAAGTGGGAGATCTAAGTCTAAGGGTAGATCTAAATCTCCCAAAATGTTTGTAAAGGTGTGTTGGAGATGTGGAAAAGAAGGGCACTACAAGAAGCGGTGTCAATCCAAAGTTGAGAAAAAGAAGGGATTTGAAGAATATCCCTCTACAGAAGAAAATACATCCAAGGAAGAAGGAGGGGATGTGTACTTATCTTCTTCAAGCACACATGTAGATCATGAGGCATGGTCGGTTGACTGAGGTGCATCCTTTCATATGACTCCCCACAGGGAGTGGTTTTATGAATATGGAAGGGATGATGGAGTAATGTTTTCCTAGGTGATGATTCGACAACTAGAATCACAGGTCGAGGAAAAGTGAAGTTGAGTATCATAAATGGAAGGATTAGAACACTAACTAGTGTTCTGCACATCCCAGGATTGGCCAGAAATTTGATTTATGTAAGCAATATGGACGATGCAGGAATAAAAACAATATTTGAAAAGGAAACTTGTAAAATGGTTCAAGGAGAAATGGTGTCATTGAAGGGAGTTCAGTTTGGAACTCTGTATAAGCTGCAAGGAAGTACTATTAGTGATGGGTGTAATAGTTCCATTTTTCCTGATATTGGAGTTGAAGAAGAAAGAAATCCTACAGTCTTTGGAGAAAAGGTTATGTTGTGGCATCAAAGACTGGGGCATATCAGAGAGAAGGTTATTATACTACTACACGGTAAAGGTATGTCTAACTACTCTCTGGATTTTTATTTATGTGAACATTGTGTATATGGGAAGCAGAATCAGGTAAAATTCCCTTCTGGTGCAACAAGGGAAGAAGGAATTTTACAGCTAGTTCACAGTAATATTTTTTGACCTATGTCAATCCCATCATTGGGAAAATCTGTGTACTAGTACTCATTTATATATGAATTCTTGAGGAATACTTGGATATATTTCCTCAAGAAGAAATCTGAAGTCTTTGACAGGTTTAAATAGTTTAAGGCTCTTGTTGAGAATCAAACAGAAAAAAGAATTAAGGTGTTGAGGATAGATAATGGCAGAGAGTTATGTGGGAATGAATTTGAATAATTTTGTAAGAAGTGTGGTATAGAAAGGAAGAATACTACTCCATATACACCTCAGCGGAATGGAGTTGTCGAACGGATGAACATGACACTGATGGAAAAATCAAGGTGCATGCTTAGTGGTGTCGAGTTAGGGAAACAATTATGGGCAGAGGCAATGGGTATTGCATGTTACCTGGTCAACATACCACCCTCATCGGAGTTGGATGAAAAGACTCCACAAGAGGTATGGACTGGTAAGAAACCTTCTCTCACACATCTCAAGGTATTTGGTTGTGATGCATGTGTTCATGTTCTAAAGGAAAATAGAAGTAAGCTAGATAAGAAGCCTGAAAAGTGTATCTTTATTGGATACAAATATCGTCTCAAAGGTTATAAGCTTTGGAACCCAGAAACTAATAAGGTATTGTATAGACAAGATGTGGTATTTAGAGAAATGAAGGATGTTGTTAAATAGAAAGTCCTACCAAGTAAGGAAGAACTAGAGAAAATAGAGTTTGATTTAAAGGATGATGAATGAGACTATACAGAAGAACATGAATAAGAAGAAGAAGATTTTCATACTCCAATATTGAGAAGATCGGTTCGAGAAAGAAGGATACTGAAAAGGTATACTCCATATGACTTTTGTTCGAATTTTGTTTTGTCTATTACTGATGATGATTCTAGAACTGTCAGAGAGGCAGTGGATTCAGAGGATGGAAATATCTGGAAAAAGTCCATGGATGAAGAAATGACAACCTTGGATAAGAATGAGGCTTGGGATCTAGTGGGGTTGTTACTGGAAGAAATCTCATTAGAAGAAAATGGGTATTTAAAAAGAAATTGAATGAAGAAGGAAAAGTGGAGAAATACAAAGATCGGTTAGTAGAAAAGAGTTATTCCCAGGTTGAGGGAATTTATTTTGGTGAGAATTTTTCTCTTGTTTCCAAGTTAACCTCTATAGGATTTATATTATCTATTGATGTTGCATTTGATTTTGAGGTAGAACATATGGATGTGAAGAAAATATTCCTACATGGGGATCTGGAAGAAGAAATCTATATGAAGCATCCAGAAGGATTTGTTGTGAAGGGAAAGAAGGAGTTGGTATGTAAGACGAAAAAGTCCATGTATGGTTTAAAAAAATCACCAAAGATGTGGTATCAAAAATTTGATACTTATATGTTTGGACTTGGTTTCACAAGAAGAAAACATGATCATTGTGTGTATTTTAAATTAATTGGTGATCATTTGATTTATTTGGTCTTGTATGTGGATGACATGTTGTTGATAGGAAACAACAAGGAGATTATCCATCATGTGAAAACTCATTTGTCCTCTAAATTTGTCATGAAGGATCTTGGTGCTTCAAATTCCATTTTGGGCATGGAAATTAAAAGAGATCGAAAAAAGAGGAAACTTCGGTTAAATGAAAGAAAATATGTCGAGACAATATTGCAGAGGTTTAATATGCAAGAATGTAAATAGGTCAAGGTTCCTATTCATGTTGGTGTAAAGTTATTTGTAGATCAGTGTCCCAAGACATAGGAAGAGGAGGAGGAAATGTCTCGTGTTCCATATGAGAGTGCAGTTGGTTGTTTTATGTATGCAATGGTGTGTACTAGACCAAACATTGCACATACAGTGGGAGTTTTGAGAAGGTATACGTCAAAACTAAGGAAGGAACATAGAAAAACAATAAAAAGGGTTTTCAGGTATTTGTGTGGCACTACTAACTATGGATTTTTCTACTAAGGAAGACCGGGATTGGACAGAGTGTTGGATATACATGGTTTTTTGGATGCAAACTGGGCTGGAGATATGGATCGCAAGAGATCTAAAAGCGGGTATGTGTTTAACTTGTTTGGAGGAGCAATAAGTTGGATGAGAAAAAGATAGGTTGTGGTGGCTCTTTCAACTACAACAACTAAATACATGGAAGCCACTCTTCCAAGTAAGGAAGAAGTATGGTTACAAATATTATGTTAAGGTATTGGGTTGGTACAGCAAGCTGAAAGGATAGATTTTGACAGTCAGAGTGAAATTTTTCTAGCGAAGAACTCGACTTATCATTCAAAGACAAAACATATTGATATTGAATATCACTTTGTGAGAGACATGGTTGAAGAAAAGAAAGTGTTTTTGATGAAGGTGGACTCTTTGAAGAATGTTGTAGATTCATTAAAAAAAATGTGAGCACTGAGAAGTTCTCTTGGTGTAGAGGATCCATGGGCATTGTTGCCCTGGATTGTTGACTATGTAACCCTGTAACCCCCTGTATGCAAAGAAACAAGAAGTAGGATAATGTTGGATATGTGTTGTATTCTTTGAACGAGTAGTAGAGTTTACATTGTGTCATACGTGCATGGGGGTTTGAGGGAGGTACAGGGGGGCGAAATTCCCTAAGAAACAAATATTTCCTCAGAAAACGTGTTGCATTTTTTTCCTTGTTTTTCGTTTTGCTTCGATTTTTGTGTCCATTGTTTGGCGGTTTTTCGGCACATGGTTTTTTGCCGATGGTTTTCTATTTATGTTTAAGGAATTAGTGTTGTTGACCAATCTAGGCCATTGGGTTGTATTTTTGGATGTCGATGGTTCGTATATGTATATTGTATTGTAAACAATGCATCACTATGAATGAATATAGAATATGTTGGTTTTCCCGGTTTGGGTTTCCAGGGGAGAAATCTCTGTGTAATGTTTGTATTTTCCATTGTATTTTTTCTATTCTTTTACTGAAAATATGTTTGCATTAAATATTGTACAAGGTTAACATCTACAAAGAGTGTAACATCTAGTTCCACCAAGCACATTTTATTCTGAATTATTCTTTGAGGACACTTGCGAGAAAGTAATCCGGTTATGATACATTATGATTATGCTTTGATTATGAGTTATATTATGATGACATTGTGATATATATATATATATATATATATATATATTGATGATTTCTCATGAGTGTGCAGGATACATGACAGGTTGAGGATGCGATGGCATCAATAGACTTCCTTGGACTCTTGATTGAGTCAGGAAGTGGACGTGTATTTCATTTGAGTTTTTGAGTATTGAGTTACATGTATGAGTTATGATGATTCAGTATGGATGTTATGTATATGAATTATTGACATTGTTCTTGTAAGTGGATGCAGGCTTAGTGATGCTTTCTAATCCGATTCACATATGGAGTACAGGGGTTACACACAAAAACTAGAAAGATGAGGGAGAGGTGTGGTAGTGTCCCTGTCACATCATATTATCACTCTCATTGTGGTGTGAACGCATGGTTAACGATTACTTCGTTTCGAGGGGTCCACGATGTTGTGAGGGCATATTGAGATAGTCGCTCACGAAGAATTATAAGGGGCGTTCAATACGGAAGAATCTGTATTTTTTACACAACCCTTATTCTCTCACAAGGTTGACCAAGTGGAGTGTTGACTCCAAGTGTCGGACAAACTTCCAAACTAGTCAAAGTCGAGTGGAACCCTTGGAGCATAGAGGTTCGTCTTGAAGGGCACGTCGCATAATTAAATTGTGAGTCAATAAAAAATCTAGATGGCCTAGAAAACATAATAAAAATATTTAGACCTTGTTAGAATGGAGTATTTAATTAATTATTAAATTACAAACTAAGAAATCTAACAAGAGCCTAAGTCTAAGATGTTGGACTAAATTAAACCATAAAAAGGAAATAACGGAATTATACTAGTAAGTTAAGTAAATGAAGAAATAAGAATAAAGTTGGTAGATCACTGCCCATATTGTTATCATCTCCTAATGTTTTCGATTGTCTGATGCGTGATTTGTTGGTATCGATTTTAACATCTAACAGATTACTTGATTGAAAATTTTCTAAATTATTAACCTTCCAATTCTCGTTATTTTGGGCTATCCGTTCATAGGTTCATGCCTCTTTGGAACTCTCAGAATTAGAATAATTTTATGTCTGATCTCGAAGACTGATATTACGGGAGACACATAAACTGATCGAGAGGAAGTGGATTATGACGATCATGATCAGATCGCGTGACTATGAAAATCTTGAATAATCTGTCTCCTGCGTGTCTCTCCTATTCATGAATTTGAGTATTCTTCCCTAAGTAATTTCCAGGGTTGAACGTTTGGTCAAAAGA